>JAAWXA010000028.1:4332067-4405076 GCA_038090715.1 Florisuga fusca
GGCGCGCGCGGCGGCGTGTCGGGAGCGCGCCGCAGGCAGGCAGGCAGACAGGCAGGGAGGCCGGCGGCGGAGGGATCTCGGCGAACGGTGCTGCGGCCGGGCCGGGTGAATGGGATTGAAGAAGAGTTCAGCTTCTCGGCTTGTTTTTGTGTCACAGTTTCTCTCCTCCTGCGCCTCTCCGGCTTCGTGCCTCCCTCCCCGCCCGTCCCCTCCTCTCCGCCGCAGGAGGAGCCCCCCGCGGAGAGGGGGAAGGAAAAGGACCCCACAGAGGCGAGAGCGAGCGAAGAGGAGGAGGAGAAGGGACCAACCTACCATCTTCCACTCCTCGCTTAGCTTAAAGAAAGTGAGAGGAGGAGAGAGAGAGAGGCGTCCAGAAGAGGGGGACAGGGAGGCCCGGAGGAGCGGCGGCGCCGGCACCTTCCCCTTATGAAGAAGAGTCCTCCCCCTCACAGAGAGGTCCTGCCAGGGGGACCCCGGCCGGCCCGCAGCAGCACCGCCGCCAGCAGGGTGTAGTATCCCACCTTTCGGATTCGCCTCCTCCTCCTCCTCCTCTCACTTTCTTTAAGCTAAGCGAGGAGTGGAAGATGGTAGGTTGGTCCCTTCTCCTCCTNGGCGCCACCGAGGCCCCCCCAGCCTCCCCGGCGGGCGCAGGCAGAAGTTTGCGAGCGGGAGCGGGAGAGGTGGAGGAGGGTGATAGTTGGGGTAAAAGGAGGAGGTGACACATTGGGGTTGGGGGGAGGAGCAGGGGAAGGAGATGACACATTGCACTGGGGATGGGGTGGGGGAGGGAGGCTTATCCCCTCCCCTCCGGTTTCCTTCAGGATGATTATTTCCAGGCCCTTTTCTCTCCTTCGGGTCCTTCGCCGCGATGCTGTCGGGGAAGTTTTATTATCTGGAAAATGATGCTGCTTTCCGTGATGGATAATTCGTAGTATTAGCTGCTGCAGCGTTTTTTTTATTTTTTTTCTTTTTTACCCCTTTCTTTCCGTTTTTTTTTTGTTTGTTTGTTTGATTGGTTTTTTATTTGTTTGTTTGTTTGTTTTTTTTTTTTCTTTTCTGCTTCTATTTTCTTTTTTTTTTTTTTCTTTTCTATCTGCTTCGTCTTTGTGGCCCGAGCAGCGCCGGGAAAATTCCGTTTCTTCTGCAACTTGTTATTCTGGGGCCGGGCCTGCCCCCCCTAGCCCTGCTGCTCCCCTTCCCACACAGGTACGGAGCTCGGTGCCGGGGCCCCCTCGGGGTTTCCCACTCCTGCTCCGGCACTGGGGATTGCTACTTCTTCAATTTTAATTTTTTACCTCCGTCCTGCGTCTGTTTAGGTGGAGTGGGGCTGTATGTGGAACTCTGCCATTTGGTGTAGCCCTCTTGTGCATGTTCCTTTCTTAACTTGACTTTCTGCGGTGGGTGATTTTTGTTTGTTTGTTTGTTTTTGTGGTGGTGTGTGTTTGGTTGTTTTGTTTTCTCTTTTCTTTATCATTCTGAGCTTTGCTGTCAGTCGAGCTTTCCCCCCCAACCACCTCTGCTGCAGTTTCATGGGAGCTGGCAAGATTGTACAACAAGGTTTTTGGATGAATTCTTATTGGATTAATGCATGGAGCTCTTCACTCAACTTCTTCTCAAGTGTCAAAAAATGAGGCTATGAACAGATGTGTTTCAATATGGAGAGATTTCCAAGTTCCTAATTCTTGGGGGTGGAGTAAAGAGTGCTATTGGAAGAGTGGCTTTTGTTTTCGATTGGTGAACAAATGTCATCACATTTCAGTCACGTGCTATAATATTCTTTGTTCAGCTATTTAAGTATGGTATCTGCTACACCTGTTTCAACTTTTTAATTGTAAGTAATGGCAATTGCCTGCAAATCTTCAAATTGTGGATAGGACCACTTCCTCTTTTTCTCCCCCTGCTACTCCCTGGATGTTTGTTTGGGCCTGAGTGCTGAGCTTGACAATGAACTTTTGTTCTCTCTGGAGACTGGATGTAAAAGGTCCCACTGGGAGTAATAACTTGGCATATATGGAGAAAGTTGTGTAGTGTGATGCACAGTAGGTATGAGTGTGGAAAAATCAGGGGACCTGTGCTCAGTAATGTCAGGGCTGTAGTAAGGGTTAAGCTCCTTTGAGCCTGTTGCTTGTTACCAGGTTAAAAGAAAAGATACTCCTCTATAGCCATGTAGACAGATAGATCTTTCTTGTTTAGCTGCAGAATTTCAGGCTTGAGAAATAAAAGGGATTTTGGCTGCCTGTTTACTTGCTTTTTTTCCCTTTTTTTTTTTTTTTTTTTTCCATAGTGCTCGTTTCTAACAATGAAGACACCTGCTTAGTTTCAGTTCTGTAAGTCAGCTTCCTTTGGCTTTCCTGTACTTACCTGGAGCTAGCTGATGAGGCAGGATATGCTGTGTAATGGGGGAATGTTTAACTTTTCATCAAAGGGGCTAATTGGGAGGCTTAATTTGTGAATAAATTAACATGCTTTTCAAAGCCTTAGAAAACAAAACAAAACTCAATCCTAGAAATCTAAAATTCATTATTTCTACCCTGTCAAGGTGCAATTCTAAAACTTTTATCAAAGGCTTGTTAGTGATTGTGTATAGTATAACTTCACTTATATTTAAATAATGACTTAAAATTGCTAGTAAGGAGAGGGTCTTAAAGAAACAAAAAGATGCATACAACTACCCATATTAGCTGGAGAAGTTAATTACCACTCTTTAGTAGGAAGGCCACGGGCTCTGGAAATTTTATTTCTATCTGGTATATTTCACAATAGCTGGATGAAACATGTTTCTTTGGGGGCGTTTAAAAAAATATTTTCTAGAAGGGAATTCTGTAGCTTAGCAAAGGGAACTTCAGAACTATTTAAAAAAACCTAGGTGAGTGTTTCACACGTTTTTTAAACCTTTCAGCCTTACCGTGGCAATGAAATTAGATTATTTTAGTACAGTTACATCAACCAGGAGTTTGAGCTGATAGCAGAGGTGGTATGAAGAAACCTTTTTATTCATTGATTTCATGTTGCATAGTAGCATGTCTCATTTCAAGGTCTTATGAAACTGGTGGTCCAGCAGGAGGTAAATGCTGTACCTTACCACCAGCTGGATGTAAACTGGTGCCATACCTCCACTTTTTAGCCATGCTGACCTGAGTAACAGGACTTGGAGTGGGTTCCCTGAGAGATTTTAGCGATTTTTCAGTTAACCAACAAAGCTCCCAGGTTGTATCATTCAAAATGTTGCATTAGGGAGTATTTTGTTACTAATAATGATTTTATCAGTAGTCACTGTAAGATTCCTACCTAAAAGCTTTTAATCTTTGCTCTTTTCTGTATACATCCTAAACGGGATTTGTGAGGCAGAAGGTGCATTTGAAAGTAGTTTGCTTCCTTTAGTGAATGAAAATCCAACATGTTCCTTCAAAGAACTTAAAAGCATAAGTAGGAAACTGAAACTTACTTTGCTCAGAGGACAGTGTTTTCCAGCTTCAACAGATAAGATCTCTGTGTTCAGTTCAGATTTTGTAAGGATCTCTCTTCAGCCTAGGCCATTCAGCTTTAGCTGTGTTCAGGCATGGGGCCTAAGTGGTTCTTACTCAAACTTCTTTTTTAGAGATGAGTGTTTTTGTGTGTCTGTTAAATATCACTGTAGAAATTATAATTAAAAAAAAAAAAATCTGTGGAGACTGGATCTGTACAAAGAAGACAATTTTCATGTGGTGTTTTTTTTTGTTTGTTTGTTTTTTGTTTTGTTTTTGTTTTTTTACTTTTAGGAAAATAAAATGTGCTTTAATGATTCCCTAGAAAGTTGTGAAATTCTGTGTGCAGTTGGAAAGCTTTAATAGTCAATGTGGCTATCACTTGGTTTATTCATGCAGTTTGTGATATAGTTGCACATGAACACACCGTAGCTGTTCAGTTACTTTATACTTATTCTCAGAGCCCTGAAGAACTCGATTCAGTGAAATGAATTGATGCTACTGGAATTTATTTACAACAGAGATTTCTCTTCAAATTCCAGTTTGTAAGAATGTTGATGGACTGTTGTTTAGTTTATGGGCATTTTGTGTGGGTACCAGAAGCTGAACATCGTGTGAGTAACACATGTTGGTGACCCAACCTTTTTGCTATTGTTTTGGGTTTATTGTTCGTTGGTTTTTCTTGCTTAAAATCTTCCAGAAAGAACTTCGTGGTGTGATAGGGCTTTGATTTTTGAAGGGCCATTAAATAGTGATGTGAGCTATAGAACAGAACAGCATTCAGGTGAGACTCCTTGCGTGGAAGGGGCAGTGCTAAAAACCTGTTATTAAGCTTCTAATAGTATTTCTTCACTGTCCCCTTCATCCTTTATGCTCACAACTGTGCAGTCACATGTGTAGCTGTATACTAGAAGTGTAAGGACTCCACAAAAGGCCTGGCTCCTCTGTGTTCCTGAATTGCCCTTGTTCAATTGCTCTGTGCCAGAAAGCAGCTTACATCCTGTTTCTGATGTATTTTAACTGCACAAAGGTTATTTAGGAAGAAACCATACACTGGAAAGCTGGGGCAGTGCACAGAAAGGTTTTGAGATGTCTGCAGAATGGAAGGGACATGATCCTTACTTCTGTACCTTGTAAATAGAGAGTGAACAGAAGGGTAGTTTTTGGAGGTATCTGACATTAATATTTCACTTTCAGTATAGCACAGAGCCAGTGCCTGGCTTGTGCTGCTGGTAAAGCTATGCATTACACAGGCAAAGAAGTTGTTTATTTACATCTGGGGCAGGGGGAACTTTGTATTTTCTTGGTTTTTTTACTGCAAATCCAGTCTCATTAAAGAAACAAAAAAACCCACCACACCCCAAAACCCCAAAACAAACCCCCAAAAAACCTCACACCAAACCCCTGTGGTTTTTTTAATAGGTTTTAAATAATTGATGGCTTTTACACCTTACCAAGTTCCTCACTAGACTGAAGTTGATGAAGTATCGTTTTAAGTTTGTTTGGCTCTGCTTTTGTTTTATCAAATCCTTAGGAAAGCAAAGTGGGAAGTGTAGATACAGAATGGCTATGAAATGTACAAAAATACTTAAAGATGTGCTTAGTGCTGAGGAAAAGTGCACTTGTATAACAGTCAGACGATTGGAATAACCTGTCACTGATTCAGTTTTTAGAGCTGTATAAAGTCCTGACAGGTCCCTTCCTTTAGTTTGTCAGGTCTGCCTTAGCAAGGCCCCAGCTGTACCACAGAACCTTTCCTTGTAATACTTTGATCATTGCAGGCTTTTGAGGAAAGAATGCATTACTTGATTACTTCTTTGCAGCATTTATTTTCTGTTTTACTATTTATACCTTTTTAATATCTCTGTTGGAATTATCAAGTTCTCTGTGTCTTAAAAGCTCTTTGCCTAGACCTGGCCCTGTTATTCATTGCCTCTTACCTGAGATTTCTTGTTCACTGTCCTTGCAAATGCTTGCTGTTTGATGAGAGTGCTCAGAGCTTGCTTTAAAACTCACCAGAAAACATTCCCCTCCATACTGCTATCCCCCCAGCCCTAGCCTAATATTTGTTGTTACTGATGGGAATGCATTTATAGATAGTACATAGGAAATGAGGCTCTGCTTAATGTGAGCTCTGTTGCAGGCCGTGTTCATGCAGCTCCTATGCTTTTTTCATGTCAGATTTCTTAAGATGTGTGTTTTCCAGGTTCTGCCCTTGCACCCGAGTGTGCTACACTTGTAGGACAAAAGGGAATGTTACCAAATTCACTTCTACAGGAATCATGATGTGTGCCTCTTAAGTGAGGGGAATCTACCATTGTGTGTGTAATTAGAAATAGGTTTTGAATATGTAGCTGGTGTGCTTCTGGAACGGGAGTAACAAATGGTTAAAACAAACAGGGCCAAATTTGAGCCTGTGACTTTGAGATGGCCTGTGCTTGGACTTCCAGGTCTCCAGGCCTGAGAGAGGAGAACTCCAGCAGTGCAGCCGAGCTTACAGTTGGTTCTGTTTCCTTTTTTTTTTTTTTCCTTCCTGCGAAATACAAGCTGTCAGTACTTGAAAGGGAGAAGGAACATTGATTCCTTCCCTTGTTCCTTTCCAACCCTGCAGATTCAAGCATCGTTAACTATGTGGATCCTGAAGGCAGAATAGTTGCAAACAGTTAATAGATCAAGTGATATCCTTTTGAAGCTTTAAATTATTTTTACAAAAGTTCTGAGTGATTGCAATAATTATTTTCTGATAAGCTGGCTGATAGTAACTATGGCAACAGCTGTCTTTGGCCTATGGACAGTATTGCTGTATTGACAAAACCTTTAGGTGCTCCTGAGGCCTCTTGTCTCTATAGGGAAGTGCATCAGGACTGCCTTTCAGGTGCCTGAAGTGTCACTGTGTTTCTGTTGAAATGGGATGCTGTCTTTCTCTTGGGTCAGTCTTGGTCTTTTTTGCATGTTTTTGCAAGTGCTGCCTTCTAGCCTGGAAATGCTGCAAAGACTGTCTTGTTCACAAAGGTTAGTGAAACATCTAAGTACATAGATGAAATTCTATATGCACATTATTGTTTCTTAGTAATACTGTTAACAAGCCAGAGCTCAGGGAAAAGGGAGAGAAAAGAAAGGGGGACTTAGTTGTTTTGATCCCTGGTTGTTTCCTTCCTTGATTAAAACCTCCTTAGGCTGGTAGGGGGAGCTGCCCTTCCCTTTACTGAACTCAAGTACAGCGTATTTTTCTCTGAGGCCTATGCTGAGATACAGCTATATAATTTTCAACTAAGCACTGCTTCTTTTGAAAGGCAGGTAAGCTCCAGCTTCAGAATGTTGTAGAAACTGAGGAAGAGATTAACTTGTTTCCAGACTACTAAATTGGGGACGGGTAGAATATGCCCTTCACCAAATACACTTCTTGTTTTGATATTCAGAAGAACACTCTTTAATGTGAATAAATATTGCATTTTGAGGAGGAAAATACTCTTGCTGCCACGGCCCATTCTGCATACTTTGAAGTAGCTGAATTGCTGGTATACTTTGAAAAATCTTTGTGAGATGATGTGTATTTTTACTGAAATACTTGTCCTCTTAACTTTGACATATTAGAACTGGGTATTGATCCAGCTTGCCTCCTCATTACGAGCAGCGGTCTCCCTGTGTGGTGTGTGTATGTTGCTTGCTGGCCTGTGGAAATGTGCAATATGGCCTACATCTGGTCTCATCTTGAGTGAGAATGTGGTTTGTGGAAACTACAGGCCCCAGTTGTGCAGTGCTGTGTTTTTAGCTGACTAGCCTGCTGGGGTTGCAATGTCCTAATGCATCCTGGGACCTGTAGTTTTCATCAGCAGAAGTTGGAAATGCGAGGTGGCAGCTGAAAGATGCTGTCATGTTCTTGGAAATGACATCAATACCTGAGTCATCAATACCTGATGTGGTTCCTAGTTGGTCAGCTTAAACCTGTGCACCTTGGCTGTGTAGCAACACGTTTTTATTTACCAACCTGAGACAGTTTGTAGTTGAGCAGGGTGTTCAGGGAAAAGCAGCTGGTGAAAGAAGTCTTCCAGCTGCCTGTGTGATTTCGTACACAGAATATATTGACATTTGTGCTAACACTTTGCTTCACCTGCGATTGCAAATATCCTTATTGGTATTCTGGAGATTTTTAATCTTTCGAGGCAACTTGGTGGATGGCAACATTTGGCAGAAGGAGGAGGCCTGTGGTAGTGACAACATGGCTGCTGCACTCCCCTCTCAAACTGCTGCCCAACTGCCGCGGGAGGTGTCTGTTGAAGCCAGGGCGAGTTTCAGCAGTTTACCTGCCGAGGTCTCCTTGCTCTGCTCTGTTTCTTGAGCTCCAGTGATGAGGATGTCAGAGCAGCCTGAGGCAGGAGGGCAGGGGAGCTGGCTGGTGTTCCTGCTGTGGGGGCTACTTACGTCATTGCTGGTTGCCATGGAGACGTGGGGTCTCAAACTCTAGTGCTGGTGTCTGCAACCAGAAGCAGAGTGTCTCTGGTGGTTTTTGTCCAGGGTGTTTAAACCCTGACCACCAGGCTTGAACTCACATTGAACTCGCCTGAAAGGAGGTGAAGTGTTTCCAGAGTAAGGAGAGAGAATTGCTTATTTTTCATATCCCCAAGAACTGTGTATTTTCATGCAAGACATTGACTAATGTTTAATGGGATTTGCTAATTTGATTTCAGTTGTTAGTCCAGGAGCAAGTTTGGTATTCACTGTAGTTGTGTGCCATGTTTTGAATACTGGTGTTTTAATTTTTATGTGAACACCCCAGACCATATCTTTGTTCTTCAGTTTATGTGACATATAGATTTAAAAAAATATATTTATACTTAAGTACCAAACAATATGAAATAAACCTTTTATATATTTTTGGAGAAGTTAATTAGAGCTCCACTTGTGTGTTTTAAGTCCTGCAGAAGTTGGAGATGATATCTGGATGCCTAAAACCAGAACCTGTATAGGTAGTAGAAGGATCAAGACCTCTAAACTTCTAATGTTAGAAAGTAGCTTCTCTGTATTCACCAGATCAGCTTACATCTAGGTCTGTGTGGCAATTCTTTTTTTAGTAAATGTGCAGGAATTTCACTCAGTATAAATTTAGAGTTCATATTTGCTTCATGGTTGTGCAAAAAACCCCCAACAACTCAATGTAAAGTTGCAATCTCCTTCACCTGAACAGATGATATATATGATATTTAGGTGGTAATAGTTCTCCTTGAGGCAGGGAATGTATTTTGTCAGCACGGATGCATTGTCCACACTGTACATTGCTGATACTTCTGTTTAAAATGGATACAAAAAGGTTAATTTATAAAAAGATTAATCTAAAGTCTTGCATATGCTGTAACCGTAAACGGGTATGTAAACAGCTAGTAATTCCGTTTTCTTTGAGAGTTCCCAACCTCTTTGCAGGCCATGTGGAGCAAATTGCTGACAGGATACATGGGCAGCTGAAATAGTTACTATTAGTATATTGACATGATTAGAAAGGCAGTCATTGTTACCATGCAGATGAAATTCCCTTTCATTGACTGATTTAGCCTCCTCAACAGGCAGGAGAAAAAACCAAGATAAATCTATATGTAGTGGAATGATGATGTATCTTGTCCTTCAAGGACATATTACCCTTTACAGAGCCTGTGACAGTGCCCTTTGTAATGCTGCTGTATCAGGGTATTCTAGATAAGGCATGTGGGTAATAGGGATGTACAAAAAGGTTTGAAGCATAGTTGCAAGAAAAACTCCACTCTAAATACTTCTTATCTCGTAAGAGCAAATGTGTCCTGATCTGGGAGGAAATCCTGGCCCTGCTCAAGACGATGGGAAGCTTCCCAGGTGAATCAAGAGTACCAGGATTTCATTCTTCTCCCCACCAAAAAAAAAAAAAAAAAAAAAAGTTAGTTTTAGATGGATTTTGCAGAGCTGAAGCACTTGTCAGAGACTGAAGAATCCATCATCTTTAAGGTGATGCTCCTGGTCTTTGGGGGATCTCACACCAGGTACTATGTCTCCTGGTGTCTTTGCTGTTCCTTTAAAAAGTGGATAATAATGAGTTCCTGCAAGGCTTTGTAAGAATTTGGAATTTATTTATTCATGGACTTTGTTTAAGTTGCTTTTACATAAAAGCCAGGAATTAGTCCTTGATGTAGCCAAGGAATGTTTTTTGTCTCCATCTCTTTCTTCTTGCCAATGTGACAAAACTGCCCCAGCTGAGATGTTCAGTCTGAAATTTGAATAACCTTACTTGTGATGGATTAAAAACCCAAACTAAGCAAGCATCAAAAACCAACAAACCTTTTCCATAACTTTTATAAAAGGACTACATTGGCTTATATTACTAATAACAAAGCTTTTTGATAAAAAAAAAGACCACTTGTCAGTGACCTCAGACAGAAAAGCTGTGGCTACCTGAGCTTCCCTTATAACCCTTTCAGGGAGTACATTCTGGCCAGGAATAAATTTGGATGCTGTACCAAGGTGTGCACTGTTTCTGAGCACCAGGTACCTGTCCTTGAATCAGCTACAGTTCTTGTCCCAGGGAGGAATCCCACTATACCATGCCCCTTATTTTGCATTCTTGGGCAATGTTGATGAGGAATTGTCACCATGAAACTGAGTCACAGATTTAGTTTCTATTTCCCACCTGAATTCTGGCATATTTCACGAGCTCTACTTTTCCTTAGAATTTTGTTCTCTAAAGTAAACATAGAATTCTCTGCCTTCTGCATGATTCTCATCCATATTTGTTGATTTCTTGACTTAAAACTCTCATGTCTTCTCCCACCTTACTTCTTGCAGGAATTGTATTTGGATGCCTGTCTGTTGATGCACAACTGTTGTAGATTGTGCAGAGTTTGATTTAATCATACGTTTTTCCTGGGATGATGAGCTGCACTTTTTGCAGCTGGTCAAAACCTGGCCTGTTAGATGTGTACTCCATTTGGTTCCTCACTGCAGTAACAGTATTTCCTCAGCTGTAGAGATGACAGTTCAGCACAGGTCTATGACTTGGTGAATACCAGTACCTCAAGTTGTTGTTTTCCACTGACATTGTCATTGCTAGAAAACTTCATGAGTGAAAATACTGGTTTTAGATTTGCTCCCTCCTGATGTAAGATATACATGTATGATTCCTCAAACGTCAGGATCTTCTTTCTAGTTTCCTTTTTCTAATTTACCTCACCTTCTCTGCCCATGATTTTGTCCAAAAACATTGACCTTTCCTTATACCGTGTTTAGTGTTCATATAATGGATTATTTAATCATCATCACGTGTATAAGCCATCTTATTCTAAATCTTTTGAAAACTTTAAGGAAGGATGCAAAAATCTATTAAGTCCTTGTTTGTTGTGTGTAGAAAGTACTATATATGAGATATTCCTCTACTTTTCTCTTGTGTATATAAGAAACTTAACAGACACTTCTGCAGCTTCTTGAGGAACTCTTGCATAATATGGGAAGGGTAGTAAATACTAGCTGCATATTTGTTCCATAGTTTTTTCCATTTCCCCACATATTCAGGATACATTTTAAGCCTCCAGCTAAGCAGCCTCCATTGTGTTATGATTAAAGTTTATTTTGCTCTAGTTGCTTTCCATGCTATGGTCTTTGGTAGTCCAGTAGGTAATAAGGTCTTTTGGGGGATCAGAAGTTGTATTAGAAGGAACTTAAAATCACACACTTAAGTTCCATGTATGCTTCTGGTTTTCAAATGGCATTTTCCCCCTTTTAAAGTGTAATAACCAGAGTCTAAATTGAGAGGAGCTGGGATTTTTCTAAAGGGATTTTAAAAGGAAAAAAACCCAAACCCAAACGAACAGGTATTCTTGAAGCAACAAGGAGAAGAATATGTAAGGATGATGTAATGAAAGGAGTGCATAAGAATTTCTGTGTGTGGAGAGAGATGTGTTTAAGTATCTTTTCTAGGACAGCAACAGAACCATTAAAAGTCTGGGCATTAATTATTAAATAAAAGAATTTGTTTAAAGAGTAACTTTGCAAAGAAGTTAAATGATAGGCACCACACTGATGCCACAGTGGTGCTTTGGTTGTAAACGTATCATTGTGAGTGTTGATATTAGTGTGGCACATACTATTTTAGTACTATTTTAGTGTCCTGCACTGTTTTGTCTTATCCGAGTGTGTGCTGTTCTGGTAAGTCTTCTTGCCATGTGGTGGCTGTCTCCATTTTCTCCAACAGTGTTGGAGTGGGGCTGTTGTGTACATGGAATCAGTGGGTCCCAGGAGAGCAGGTGAAGGTTATGATTATGTTGGTATGAGGGGATGTGAAAGAAGAGGGCCTCTCAGCAGCACATTACTGCCTTCTCCTCTTGGTGAAGCACCCTGGGGATATGTCCTGTTGCCTTGGGAATAAAAATAATCTGAGGGAGAGGGAAAAATAGAGTGCCACCAGCAGCCTCCTTCAAACTGCCAATCCTTTTGTTGAGAAAGAATAATTATACCATGTTCCCTCATACCATTTCACTCTCAGCATTGTGAAAGTTGAAGATTGATTCCCTCCCAGCTAGATAGTAGCCACTAAAAATGGATTAATACACAGTTTAGTCTTCCTGTTTTAAGTAAACAATCAGTTAAAAATCCGTAGCAGTAAGTGCAAGTAAAAATGTTTTGGACGCTTTGTTTTTCCTGTAGATGAGGTAAACTTTCATTGTACAGCAGTCTTACACTCAGCTTTTTCTTCCATTAAACACTAATTGTATAGTTGTGTGATTCCATGTTAGATTGGCACAGTGATTCAGTGTTATGCTTACATGATAAAGCATGTAAATCTTTTTACCTATACTGAATAATCATGGTTTTGAGAAGAAAGGAACTTCTATTAAGTGTATGGTTACTTGAATTCTTCCTTTCAGATTAGTGACTACCATCAGTACTCCCACACTGACTGTGACTACCCCAGCTACAAATACCATTCTCCAGATGCTACAGTTCCCATTTGTGTGGTTTTGAGGAGAAAGAAGAAAAAAAAAAAAGGCTTTTAAGGGGTAAGGAGGGAGACTATAATAAAAGGGGAAGAGAAGACGGAATTTGAGGTTGATACCTGTGCCTGTGTGTTTACAGGGAGCAGCGAGAGTGCCAGCTGACTGGACTGTAGGGGAAGGAAGATCAGAGCACATCAGTGAAATAATTTTGGAGTGCTTCCTGTTGACTTGTTAATACTGCATGGAATTTGGCCCAGACAATCTGCTGTTGTGATTCAGCATAGTTTATTCACTTGAGTATAGGTGTGCCTGTTGTTATTTGAGAATCTGCTCTACTTGAAAGGTAACAGGTCAGTCTGGTAAGTAGTATTATTCCCATGTTTCAAAGTAGAAACTGAGGCAAAGACAAACTGATTTATTCTGCATTACAGTAAAATCTTTTGAGACCTTAAGCTAGGAGTGGAAGATTTGTTTAATCTGGTAAATTGCCTGCTTCCTTCAAGTCTATCGTTCTGTGATTGTATGAAGTCCTGAGTGTCATTATGTTGTAAACAAAAACGAGCCTAAAAGTGATTTGCTGATTAAGTGTGGGTGGTGTACCAATAAATAGTCCTTGCCCCAAAGGAGGGGAGATTCTTGTAAAACTGGTTGTACAAAATAAACAGGGTGCTTGGTTTTTGAAGTTTTGGATATATTCTTCTATTAGGTTATCTTGGGTTGAAGGAAAAGTAAAGTTTGAATGGGAATGGAAGATACTCTGATGCATAGTGGAGATAATGATCAATAAATATGAATTTGGTATCCAGTTAAATATGAGTTGCATATGTAAGCACTGGTGCCAGGAAACAGTCCTGAGTCAAGTTCTGCAGAAGCTGAAAAAATATAGGAGGAAGAGTGGTGGTGGTAGTTGTTGCTGTAACTGTTCTTGTCCACCTGTCTAGCTCCCTTGCATTATACTGCAATTAATACAAGAAATTGCATATTACTGTATAGGCACAATTATGTTTTTTACATGTTTTTACACTGGCACACATGCTAAAGGTGCCCAGAGGCTGAGAGTTAAGGTTAGTGCTTCCATTTACTAAATTGTCACCTATCCAGAATGTACTTTGCATATGACCAGTGTGTGAATGAGGCTCCAGTATCTTTTCTGCATAATATCAACTGTTTCTGCATCAAAGATACTTGAGTCTGGTACAGAAGGACTTAACCTAGCTAGTTGCATGGAATGGTTCAGTGCACAGCAGAAGTCACAGTGAGTAACTAGTGTCGTCAGTGCTGGTCTTAACTGCTTGTTAAAACAATTTGCTGTACAGCTTATGGGGGCAGAATTCTCCAATCTTCCCAAATGAGTAATGTTCAGAGACAGGTATCTTGTTTAGTTATTTTGGAAAAAACCCTTTTCCAAGTGGAAGATCAGTAGAGTCAGCAAGACACAAATTTTTGCATCTGTCACATCTGGCTGGGTCCAGTGTTGCTTGCAATAACTTTTTGTGCTGCTTAGCAAAGATGCTGTCTTCCAATGCAAACATGAAAGCTATGGCTTCTTTCTGTTATGTGCCTCACAGTCTGTTGTCAATAGCTCACTTAAAGGTGTGAGTTTGGTGCCTGGAACTCTATGTGATTGATTCTTTGCCCACCCATGGCATTAGGCTCTTGTCCTCTAGTGGTATCATGATCTTTTAAATGCATGGCTCTTGTTCTGGAGGATCTCTGGTTGCAGCTGTTAATGCCACTGCTTGCTGTATCTGCTGGTGTCTTAGAGTATTTGTGGAATTTAGGAACTTGGGCATGTGTCCCTCTAATGTTTCATTAGAGTTGTTAATATTTTGAGACTCTGCTTCTGCGTAAGCCTGGGGTTGACTTTCAGCAACAAGCTGGTTTTGTACAGTCTCTTTGCTGAAGTGTTTTTATGTTATGACATCTCAACTCTGTAACTGTGGAAACAGCATCAAGGCCAACTGCAAGGGAGCTTCACTAGCAACTGCATCTCGTGTTCTGTGATGAGACTTCTGTGAAGCAGAGTTCTGGTTTTGGTTCTGAGGGTGCCCTACACAGGGAAAGGAGTTAGACTTGATGACCCTGATGGGTCCCTTCCCATTTGGCCTATTCTGTGATTCTTGATTTTATAGGTGGGTGTAATGAAACTTCCAGGAGCATCTTCTTGGGTTACTGGTTTAGCGATTGGCATCTGCTCATGTGCAGTTAGTCCCACCTACTTAACCACTGCTTAAAGATTTTTTTCTGAAATAATTTTCAGGTACATTGCCTTGGCATTAAAGGCCTGAGATGCAAAGACTGAACATTGGATGGCACTGCACTTTTCAGAAAGATGTTCAGTTCTTGTTCTCCATGTCACCAAAGGAAGTGATTTTGCTTTAAATGCAATTGTTACAGAAATGTGAAGGAAACCAACATGAGAATGGTGTTACATTGGAAAGGTCAGCCTACATCATCACTAAGACCAGAGGCTTGGAACTGTGGGCTAATGGGCATAAATCTGGAGACACTGATACAGTTGCCCAGTTTGTCCATCATCTCCATGAAGCCTGTGTTTCAGAAAAGAAGATACATCAAAATAATTTTCTGTATTCTGGAATATATTGGGAACAACTGAGTTTTCCTGTGTAATAGTTGAAGAAGTATCAGTAGATACAGGGGAGAGCAGAAACTCCCCTTGAATATAGGAGAGCAAGAGCATTTGTTTTTTGTTATGAGCAAAAGATGTGAATGACATTTGAGAGGTTTCTTGGAACTGGTTGAAGTTCTTTTGTACCTTGCTTGGTACAAGAATTTGCTCTTAGTAACAGATAGGGCACTTTGGAAGGAAACTTTGCAAGTTATGTATCTGAAAGACAAATTATGCATCTGTGATGGGTTTTACTGTTGAAGAAGAGGGAAATGTTGCCCCTTGGGTGATCCTCAGAAGCACTGAAGCATGAATAAATGTGGTACACATTGCATACATGCTGTGGTTAAAACTTTTGGTTCTCTTGGGGATATCAACAAATCCAACCTGAAGCATTCACCTCATGACAGTGTGGAGTGAGAAAACATCCAGTAAATTTGAAATCTCAACTAGAAATAAAAGTGCCAGTTCCTTTGAATTGTTAGTTTGTAGTGGTGTTTGCTGCCTAGGTAGTTCACACAGATGATCTTTAGGATGAGAAGGGCATTATCATTCAGCAGGACCAATTTAAATGCTGTTACAGGCCTAGGTGACAATCCACCTCTTCCAAAACAAATGAAAGAACCCTAAACCAACCTGTGTGATTGTAAGCAGAAGGTTATTTAAATAACAATGCAGATTGAAATTCTTACTTTGTTTTTTTTTATGTGACTCCAGATGTTTCTTGTGTAAATGGCATTGTGGTCAGCTTTTAGTATGAGGCAATTATATTGAGGCAATGTCTTTGTCTTTGCAAAACTGATCACAAAGCTTCTGTTCTTTCTTACACATTTTTATCCTTGATACTTGCTTGTTCCTGATAAGGATGATAAGCTTATTTGGTACATCCATCTTCATCTTGCTGCCTACAGCAGTAGTAAAAGGTAGTGTGTACCAAACACTTGTTTTGTTTTCCAGCCCCATTATAATTTGGGCTCTAGAGGAAGAAAGTTTTGTGTTTCTCACAGATTTAGACCTGCTTGTTTATCCTGCATGGCTTTCAGCTTGGCTATCTTCAAAAGCTCATCTGTCAGAAGAGAAGGAAGCTGACAATGATGAGAAAGCAGACATTCACCAAATTGTTTAGGCAGTTCTTTCTAGCAGGATCAGCAATACTTCCTAGCAGAATTCTGTTTGATGTTTGTCCTGGACCTCAGCTTGAAGTTATGTGTTTTCTATGACAGTAGCACTTCTTCAGCTAGACTTCCTTACTAAAAAGGAAGAGCATCCAGTACTGCTCCAGGGTCAGGCAGAACCTGATGACCTTGTCAGGTTATGTTTTCTTGGAGAAAAGTCAGACGTTCCATCTACACGTTCCCTTTGAATCCATTGGTTCAGGATAGCTTTCCTCTGGGAAAAAGCCAAATTGGTAACAATCTTAAAAGGATCTTGGCAGTTTTTTCCAGCAAATATCCATGGTTTATGTCTAGTGCTGCATTCCAGCTTTCTGGGTCTTTCTTGGCTAGGAGAGACTAACTGTGTGAATCTGCTTGGGGTGACATCCTGATTAGGAAGAGGACTTGTAGGAGAAGTCAGCAGTCTGACAGGTTGTGTAAAAACAGAAGAATCCCTCACCCTTGAATATTTGATTGTCTTTATTTTAGCATTGCATTATACTACACGATAGGCATGAACTAGTTTAATTTCTGCTTCAGAAGTTACAGTTTCTGCTTTTTTTGTTTGTTTGTTTTTCATGCTGGAATTACAGCCTGGTTTATTTACCAGAAGTACCAACCTCCAAAACACCCCAACACCCGTACCCCTATGGCTGTTCAGTGTAAGAGCTGACATACTGTGCTGGACCAAACGTCCATCCAAGTCAGCATCTTCCCTTTATCAGTGGCCAGCAGCAGCAGCTGACTGAATGGCATAGGAAATGAGTGAATTTTGTCAGCTTCTGAAGTATTAACAGTAAATTTCGGACAGAAACTTGTTTAGCCTCTGCCTGAGATGGAAGCTACATTTGGGTTATTGCACTGTGAATAGCAACATCAAACTGTTTATAAGTAAACTTGTTTGCTGCCTTTTTGAACTCATTTATGTATCTGCATTCTGTAGTGTTTCAGAGTGGTGAAATTTTACATAAGTTTAACTGCATTTTCTGTATGCGTGATGTGTTGATGTGAGAAAAACAGTTTCCTTTGTATTAACCATGCTCCCTAAATGTCATTCCTCTCTGTACTGTTTCTAGCTCTTCCCTTTTTGAAGTGAAGCAGCCAGAACTACATGCAGCCTGCATCACAACAGAATGGTCTCTGCTCTGTTTCTAATACCTTCTGAGATTTTCTCTGACTTACTGCTGCTGGGAGTTGAACTCTTTGCTTCCAGTAATCTCAATCTTTTTCCTATCTATTAAGGCCTGGTTTAGACTCATCATTGTGTATTTATAGCTAGGATACACAGGACAATAAAATGACAAATGAAGATCAATCATTTGGTATTATCAGATCCCCTATAACTCTTTGAAGTTTGCTTTAGTTTTAACTATCTGGAATAATAGAAAGTATCATGATCTCTGCAACTTTCATTTTTGCCAGATCAGTTAAAAGTATGTTTGCAGATTCAACCCCAGCAAAGGTAACTTTCCTGCTTTTTGACTGCTTAGTGTTTTCTTTATTTTCAGTCTTTTCATATATTCTTAAGAAGGTCCTCTCATGGATTTACTCAAAGCTGGTGTGAGGTATACAAATGCTTTCCTTTTGGTTTTGGTGCAGTGTGGTGTATGAACCTTTGCTGTTCAAGATGTATGTATTCCAGTGTCCCTGTTCTTTTGCTTTCAAGTTTTATGTCCAAAAGCTTTATTTCATTAAGATTGCAATCTTTATCTGAACGCTTACAAGAGTGTTCCTCAAATAGAGTTTTGGGGCTTTTGGTTTTTTTTTTTTACTTTATTTGTTTAATGATAGTTTAAATGACCATTGCTTTTTAAGTTTAGCACTGTGAATTACATGAGTTCTGGTAGGCAATGGCATTTCCAGTCTCTTTTCAGTTCTTTCCTCTTCCATTTTATGTAAATCCCTGTCTTGTCTTTTCTGTCAAGTCTATCCATTTTTTTGTTATGACAAGCTGTAAATTTATTTTTTTATAAATATCAAGATTGTCCTTTTGTTGTCTATGTAGTATTTTCATAGATTTTATTTGAAATTATAGTTTGAAAGACAAACACCGAGCTTAATGAGGGATATTATGGTCAGTTTCAAGGCAGTTTAAGTGTCAGGCAAAGGGCATCTGTTACGTCTTCACAAGTTTAATCCTTGCTGATGTTGTATGTCTCAGTTTGAATTTTTTTTTCTGGGAGTTTGTATTAACTAGTTGAGTTTTTAGGAAAATGGGAGCAAACACTTCTAAGAGAAGAAATATTGCTGGAAAGTACACTTCTTTAGAGAATTGCACTTCTGCATGTGACTTTGCTGCTCTAAGTGTTGATTTGAGATTAAATAATTAGACTGACAGAGTAGTCCATGTGTTGTTTCTTATCATATCTGAGAGGCAGGAGGAAGGACTGTGACAAACTGCACTTTGTCCAGACTTCCAACTTGGAGAGCAGGAAAACTGAAACTTCATGCATCAACAGGCAGATGTGACATCCAGACTGTAACAATTCACCTGCTGTAGGAAATGCCTCCTTTGCTCAGTGTGTACAGATTGAACAAATTTTCAGATACTTAGGTGATTTAGATTATTGTTGGGAGAATCCCCTTTCAACTTTCTTGCTGTTTGTGAATTTGGTAATTACAGTTTTACATTTATTATATTTAGAAGCTCTTAGCATCTTGGACTCCTGTGGGGGTACATTCTTATGGTGCTTGGCAAGTTGTGGAAAATCTTTTTTTTTTTTTTTTTTTTGTAGGTTAGTATTAATTTGTTGTGGAATTTGAACAGTCCCTAGTGTACTGTGTGACTGCAGCAGGAATTTAAACTGCAAAAAGTTTCATAAAAATTACTGTTACCTTGACTGCTTGTGTAAGAACTTCTCTGCAGGGTTTGAAAGACAACTGACTGTTTTAGAATGTTCATGAATGGGAAGTCTGAAAAATGTGGTTTGATGGGGTTTTATTATATTGTGGTTTTCTTTTGTGGTTGGTTGTTCATTTATTTTTCCAGCATATGTAATCTAAGCCTTAGCTTGCTTGAATTTTCTATCTTAACCTGGACTAATCATTGTTTTGTGTATTGTGATATTTATTCAGACACTACTAAAAACATTCAAAGCCAAAAAATGAATACTTGCATTGTTACAAACCAAATATCATTATTGATTGTGCACTTGTCTTTGGAAGATGAAACACTTGAAGTGACTTGACAGAGGCTGTTTGGATGAACTACTTCTGAAATTGGTGACACGTGCTGTGGCTGATCCCAGGGTCCCATCCTGTCCTCTTCAGAAAAATAAGTACTCCTGAGCATTCTTCCAGGACTGGAGTCTGTAGTTTATATGAAAGGATGATATTTACAAGCCACTTCCACAGAATCTGTGCCAGATATTATGTGCTTGTTAATGCAACTTGAGAAAATAGAAAAGGCTGAAATAATTTCAACTGTTAATGCTTCTCCAATACATGATTTTTAAATATGCTGTTTAGCATGGGTTAAAATTACAATAGGGAGCATTATTCACTAGCAGTTACTTCCAAGACATTAAGTGCATCTTGTTTTGGAGTTCTCTAAAATGCTCATGTTTCTTTTGGGAAATTAAATGCCTCCTGGTACAGGGATATGTTTTCTTGCAGCAGAGGGTGCTGGAAAGGGTGTGGGAAGCTGTTCCCTCCTGCTTTCCTTCTAGGACAGGTGTTTCTTGCAAGACAATGGATGGAAATAAACCTTGTCATTTAGTTCAGATATATTGTGCAGAGTAGAGAGGAGAAAAACTACTGCTCAAATTCTGAGATGAGAAAACAATTCTATAATGAGGAAAATGGGTCTTTCTGAGGTGCATAGATAAACTTAATATAAACTTGGTTCTCACTTGCCCATCTTTTTTTGTGTTGCTTGTTCTCTAACAGTAAGATCTTCAGGGTTCTGTCATGAATGTTTTATGTATGAAATGTGTCAGGGTTTCCATTGCCATGCAATAGTTAGATCATTGTTTACCTAATTATATCTTACTCTGGATTCTTTGGGAAATCTCTCTTTTTAAAATTTTTGTGGAACAATTCCTGAAAGGAACAAATGGTCGTCGTGGTGGGTTTTTTCATTTGTTTGTTTTGATTTTTTTTTTTGTATGTTTTTTTTTTTTATAAAGAGAAAGTACAGTGAAGCCATTTTTGCCTCCAGGAATCAGATAAAGTGTACATTTTTGTACTTGCCTACCTACTTCTAAGTCTTAATGTTCTTCAAAATGTTTGGGGTTTTTTTGGAATTCAGTATTTTTATATGTGTTTAACCTTCAGAATATGACTACTTTTTGTCTGGCCCAGTGAATGTGAATCTTAAAACTTCATCTGTACCTTAGTTCATGCTGTTGTGGTTCCCCAGTAGCTTTGTGACACTCATGACTTTTGCATCATGTCATTTACCCAAAATGTTGTTCAGACTAAAGCTATGAGAAAATGTGGGGTTTATCTCAGTATTGCTCTACCTTGCCTGAATGAGGAAGTTCATGCTTTACAGAGACAAAACTTTCTTTTTCTCCTGGTGTTGCAAAGCTACAAGGTAGGTTAGGAATCCGAAGAGCAGAAAAAGGCTGAATTAGATAAAATAAAATGCTTAAAGTAGTTGTCAGGATTAGCCTGATAGAGAAATCAAGTTCTTTGTAAGAGAACACTTGAGGTACTTGGACCACTGCTCAATTGCACTTTTATTTAATAGCTTGGTATGAAAATAATCAGGGGAGTAAGGAACTGGTGCTGAAGGAGAGAGAAATGTGTGAATATTGGATCAGTGTTGGACTGTTGTATCTCTTGAGAGAATGGGGAAATCTGAATGATCAGAGTCCAGCAGGCAAATGAGAAGAGGGTTTGGTTTTCTTTTTTTCCCCTTAGAGTTAGGCTGCTAAAACAGTGTTGCAGCCTGGCAGCCTAAGTCCTATTGCATTCAAGGGACAAAGCCCATCAGATGATGGTGGCTTGGTAGCTGCAGGGTAGTTAGTGTATTACAGAAAAAAAAAAAACAAAACAAACAAAACCAGAGCCAAATCTTGCACAGTAGATTGTGAGTCCCTTGCCTTTTTTTCAGTACGGACACTACAGCTAAAGGAAGCAGAGAAAAAAGGCTGATGTTGCAATGATCTGGTAGTTTAAATCTGAAGGGAAATAGGGAGAAGAGGTAGATCTGCTGATGTGCAGCAGCACTGCTCACAGAGCCTGCCTGCTTGAGGCCTGGCATCAGCTGCACTGGAGGCCTTGGGAAGGCAGGTAGCTCAGCAAGAGTGTTTTCTCAGTGATGTACTTGGGAGTGTGTACAGCCTGCATGCTAAATGGGAGTGCCTGGATTTGACTTATTACAGTTCTAAGAATGTAATGAAATATCTTCTCAGTCATGCTTTTATTTTGGGATGTAGAGGGAGAGAAAGGAGCTTTCAATATTCTGTTAAGTTTGGAGTTGGAAACAAACATGCTTTACCTAATTCTGTTCACTGGCATTTTATTTAGGCTGCTTGTGAAGCATGTTGTTGCCTTTAGGTGCTCTGTCATAAATTATCACTATGTGAAACTAGAAACTCATGAAAACCCTAATGCTGTGCAGTTTCTTTAGTTCAGCATGCTGAACTCTGTTAGTTGTAAGATTTTTTTTTCTCTCTTTTCCTTTTTACTTTGTTTTTTTGTGTGTCTCTGTGCTCAGGAGATCAGGGATGACAAAATGACAACATAGTATAATAAAATAATATCTGGTAAAATAAAAGAAGTTTGACTAAAATGCAAATAAAATTCAAATGCAGAATGAAAAAGGTGTTTTGTAAATGTTAGTGAACTGTACTTAAAACATATGTTATATTCATTGAAGAGGAGAGGATAATGTGATACATCTCTGGTAGCAGCACAGGGTCCCAGCTGCCTTTTACAGGGCTCAGAGAATGCAACACAAATCTGAGACTTGCTTGCATAGAACTGTGTGAATTTACATTGTAGGTATTCTTTTGAGAAGAAAAAAATCACTTCTAGGAGGTGAAAAGCAGTACCTTTGTCATCTTGTTCTTAAAATCTGAAGACAGATGAAGAAACAAATGATTGCTCTTTGATACTTTTGTCGTGTGAACATCTGCTCACTAACAAATAGTTTCCATATTGTCTTCCAACAATTATTCAGAAGCCTGCTACATATTAGAACCATATTAGATCTGTAGTGCTGTAAAGGCAAGAATTTATGTATACTTTTTTAATTTTGAGCCATCTGTCTTCCTGTTAAAAGTTCTACAAAAGATAAAATGAGCTTCTGTATTCTTCCAAGTATTTTTCAGTATCATGAAAGACAGAGCACAACGATGGACGTTAGCAGCTGATCCTTAAGTTGTACTTTTTTATACAAGAAATGGCTTATTTTTAATGCATGTACTCAAAAAACTGAATCGAAGGGGCCAGTTTATTCAAAGAAATGTGCCACACAGGAAGCATGGGTCAGTACTTGTTCCAGTACATTGACAGGAAAGTTTACCCATAAGAAAAAACCATCCCAGGTTAGTTTAATTTCAGTGTTTAAAGTACACCTTATTTTTCACCTTGGCCTTATACAACCTTCTCCTGGATGATGCGGTAAAGAACTGTTACCCACTGTGCCATAATAATGATAAGCAGAAAATAATGGTGATTTCTATTCTTCCTGAATAACAAGCAGAAAGTACAGACTTGAGATGCCTGGCAAACTCAGATGCCTCCTTTTCCCAGTTGTTCTGTAGGTCTTCCAGTCTCAAAATGAAAAGAATGTGTCTGTGTGACTGGCTCTTTGAAAACTTAACTCACAAACTGAACTTCTGACCAGGTGGGGAAAGTGAAAGATGACTAGTTGGTGATGGCTTTAGTTAAAAATACCCAAACAAACATCAAAGTGCTCTGTCCTTTAACCACTACAGCACACTGAACTCAAATGCTGAAGGAAGGAACTCCCCCTTCTGCTGCCAGCCCAGTATTCCTGCTCCTTAAGCTTGTGCTTGGTGCTTCCCAGGCCTGTCTGTGAATCACTTCAGCTTTCTGTGCTCCCTCACCCACTACTCTTTCCAGAAAAAGAGGAGGGGGGCCTGCTTGTGATGAGACTTTAGAACTGAAAGAAAAGATAAAGGAGAGTGCCTTGATTAGATAGAATAGGTGTCTGAAGGTGTGTTCCAGGTGCAGGACAATTTAAATGAAAGTGGAGAAACTGGTGGTAGAACTGTAATCTGAACAGAGCTGGGATTTACTTAAACCTGTTGATGTACTTTTGGTCTCATCTTTGCTTGTGCATGCTTGGAGAACTACCACTGAGTTAGGTTTCATGGACACACTGAGAGGACTTGACTGAAATTACAGCATCTGATTGAAAGAGCTTTATAAATACAGAAGTATAAAAGATAACCTGTTGTTGCAAGGTGCTCTACAATGAATGCAATCAATCTGCATTTTTTAGTGTTTGCTTAGTATTATTACTTGTGTACCTAGCTTATGTCTGATATTTGTGGGAAAGGACCAACAGTAGAAGCTTTTGTACCTGATCTTCATGTATCTGTCATTGGAAATCTCCACATTGCTACTTGGGATTCTTAGCTTGTGATGGTTTAAGCTGAAAGCCTTTGATTTCAGGGGGCGTTTATTTGCTTTTTGTTTTGCTTTTTCCATTGTAAATGCATGTTAAATTTCTTTTGTTAAACACTTTTTCACATTTGGGTTTTCTATTTCTTAACTTCAAAATGCACTGTGTAATTGGGTCTGTCTTCTGTGTGTTGCATGCAAGTTGCCCTTCATCAAAATATATTTAACATGGATTTATTCCCTTCCCTGATATTCCCTTTAAGTAGTTTTAACTATACTTTGTAACCATGGAAATGGTGTGCAGATAACATTTACAAGGTAGAGGGAAAAATAGGGTGTCTAATGGGACCCCTGCTGTTCTGAAATCTCTTTAGCAAAAAAAAAAAAAAAAAAGTCCAGACTTTTGGGATTCTGTATAAATGTAATAAGAAGTCTTCTGTAATGCAGAATGATTTTCTAGCATGTATGTATTCAGTTTAAATAAATTTGTTCATAGATTCGTGTTGGATAGTCCTTTAAAAGTTTAAATTCTTTCACATCACTTCTCTCAGTTGTACAATCAAAAAACTTTGCTCTTCATTGAAATGCTACATTTAAGAAAACTTGATTTGTAGTCGCTCTGTGCTAGCTCTGAAACTGAAATCTTGCTTTTGCTTGCTGGTGCTGTTCTTCAGTGATTATATTTTGGACTGTCACTTTCACTATTTCCTCTCTAAAGCCTGAAGACTGAGCAAAATACTCGGTTAATTTGAGTCATATATATTTCTTTCATCCTACCTCCCCCCTTCCTTAGCTGCTGAGGGTCTGTTTATGGGGATCGCTTTGTAGGGTTTAATTTTCTTTAGTGTTTTGTGCTTAACGTTCTTTTTTCCACTTGTTTGGCATTTCCCCCTACTGGCAGATAGAGTTAATAACACTTCTTTCTGCTGTGGAAACGGAAGGCTGCAGTTGTTCCTGAATGTTGCTGTATCTGTGATCTTGACTGTTTTTCTGGTTTTGTCCTCTGAACGTCTCTGGTTGATAGCTAAAATTCAATGTATAGTTTGTAAATGCAGGAGATGTGCACGTAGCTGAAGCTTTCCCTGTCAGAAGAGCAGTAGTGCTACCAGTGGCAGAGGTACCTCTAGTTTTTCATTCTGTGCTTTCAGTCTTGTGGCAGTACCCAGATCATCTCCTTTTGTACTCTGAACCTCTTTCCAAAACTCTTAAGGCTCTTCTGCTTCACTAGCTCGTTGTTCATACAACCTGATTCTTGCCAAGACAAAATAGATTGCTAAAAGTGAAACAAGGTTTGGCTTGCAGTATGGAATTTCTCCTCATGCTTAAAAGAATAAACCAAGAAATTGGAGATCCCTTCATTCTTAAGGGAACTTGAATGAGAAAAAAATAGAGTTTTCTGAGTATTTCTTGCTCCTTGCATCTCCAGTTGTTAAATCAATCACTAGAATTTATTCTGTGTGTTCTTTCTGGAAAGTTGTATTCTCCTCCCAATTCCTCCTTGATCCCTCTGTCTCTCTGACATGTGGAAGGAAGGCAGAAACTTCTCAGTGACTGGAGTGAGAAATTTACAACACACCTTAAGAACAGTAAAGGTTAATCAACTGAATTTTCTAGATATGTTATTAAAAAAAAAAACTCCAAACCACTAGCCTCCTAATAATTTCCCTTAGAATTTCTTCAAATGTTGAGACAAAACATTGGGCTAGTATAGCTAGGAGGGTGCAACTTCTATTTTCTATTGACCTTCCTTTGTTTTTTTGCCTCCCAGCTGCAAACTGAAAATAAAATGAATTCCAGTTTTAAGATTTAACATAGTAACTGACATTTTTTGAGGTTTAATTAACCAAAACTATTTCTAGCAACTTAATTGAAGGTATCAGAATGCAGGAATTTTTTTTTTTTTTTTTTTTTTAGAAACAAAGGCCAAACTCCACCTTCCAATAATTTAGGTCTTTACATGGTGTAAATATTTGACTTTTTGAAAAAAATTCTCTGGCTTGCTTATTCAAGTGAAACTTTGCTGTTGCACTGTTAGTAAAGCATAAACTTACAGACTTAATTAGGAATAAGACTTCCTCCTACTGTATGTGTAGATAAACAGTCTTTATAAATAACAAAGTAATTCACTAAAATAATAGTTCAGGTCATCCAGTTTTTCACATGAGCAGGAATTTAGCCACTTTTACAGAGAAGGTGATTTTGTTTTTATCTAAAACTGGAAAGTGGTAATTCACTGAGCAAAGTGAGGCTAAGTGTTCTTTTTTGTATTTCTGTTTGCAGTACCACAATGTTGTAAAGCTGTCCCTCTAGGCCAAGTTTTGGGTACAAAAAGCAGAATAGTACTGATGGTTTTATAAATGTCACAGGAGGTTAGGGAGGGAATACATAGAACCCTTGGTATCAAGTCAGGAAGACCTTCTGCCAGGCATACTGACAGCCACAGGTTAGAGAGGCAGACTTTCTATAGTCTTCTAGTTTATTTTTTAGTTAACAAAAACCCAGCTGTTTCCATAAATGCCTTATTTATTGTCTAGAAGTGGGAAGTTGATGTGTGGATTGTTTTGATTGTGTTATAAAGAGCAGACACTTTATTTTCCTTTAGGAGGAGGGAAGGTATGTCTGTGAGATTGGGAGGGTATTTAAATTTAAAGGTGGCTTAAATGGTTAATCCTTGGTGAGTTAAATTATGCAGACTTTTTCCCTTTGAAGTATAAGGGGCTTTAGAATGTCCTTCTTTGACTCAAGGTACATATTAAGACTGTTTAAAAAAGAGGGCTTTGTGCATGGGTAAAATGTGAAAAGCAACATAACTTAAATCTGCTCAGGTGAGTGGAGACGATCCTGGGATTTTGAAACATACTTGTGCTAACTTTCCATTAGTCCAAATGTGGTTTTTCATTTTGCTAGCAAGTATCATCTTATCTCCTACCCCCTGGATGGGAAAGACTGTGGTCAGGAAGAGTTCTTCATCTGAGCTCTAGGTACAGGACAGGCAGAGCTGAGGGTAATTTCATCTGTCTCCGTATCTGTTGGACTGCCCTAGTGAGTTTTGACTGGTATTTAAAAATCAGGTTGTGAGGTGGTTTTATCTTTAGAATGGGGAAGCTCTTGTCATCTGTAATGAGTCTTTTAGCTCATTTTCTGGAAGTTAAAATGTACTACTGCTTCTGCAAAGACAAATGATGGTGTCACACTCTTCCATTTAAACTTGGTTCGATGGTTTCTAAACAGTTTCTAAACTGTTCTAGAGAAGGTGAAGCAGTTGGTCCCCAAATCAAATCAGGTTGTGGTGTCTGAAGCTCCAGATTGCATCTATCTTCATTGCTAATCAGCTGCTGAAGGAACTCGGATGCAGAATTGGAACTCACAGTTGGAATCTTGTAGATTGTCTGCATCATTGATAGGAAATTGAAGCTTCTTCACCATTTGAGTTGTCTGCCACTATTGGCTGGGTACAGGGGAGAGAAAGAAAGAAAAGGAAGTTATAAAAGAGTGTAGACAGACAAACTTGAAGGGATGGCTCATACATTTCAGTGCAGTCTGTTATCTTGGGCAGTCGTGCTGATCCCTTTGCCACCTGCCTGGCACATGTTACTGGGACTGACTGGGAGTTCTCCCATCTGCAGTGCAATGGCAAGATCAGATTCCCTTCACCTGCACGTGGGAAGCTTGTTTTTAATTACAGAAGCAACAGTACCAGTGCTGCTAACATGGTCATTGAAACATGAGCCTTAGAATAATGTAATTTGAAATAGCTTGTATAACCCCCATCTGGGCTGTGTTTGCTCTTGTCTTTTTTTTTGAGACTGTAGAAGTCTTGTGACATTAAGGGGTGAGAGTTGTTTAATTTCTGACTTGAAAATCACGTTGACTTGTTGTTCTAAAAGTTAGTGATAGAGTGCTCTGGATATAGGATGCCTTTCAAATATATGAAGGAGAGCTGGTTCTTTGAGGAGTTTACATCTAAAAACAGGTCCAGAATAAGCTGTTAAATTCCTTCTGAGTGGTGTATCTTCCACCAGCCCCCCTGCCCCCCAGGTTAATTAATGCTTTACCTGTAATTTTGTCAAGTAGTGCTTTGAAATACAAAAGAATGTCAGATTCACAACTGCCTGTACATGGTAAAACTTTTTCATTTCAGTTTATCCTGTGCCCAGAACAAGAGGACGATTCTGTTGCAAAAAAGTAAAAATTGCACAAGTATTGTAATGTGATATGTAGATGTAAAGTTCCTGATTGAAGTTACATGATCTTACAGTAAACGTGCTATGTTCTAGAGTTAGGAAAAATACTAACTAAAAATGGCTAAACAAGATTTTTCATCTCTCCCATTTTTTCCAAATGAGTCTCTGGTTATAGTCACATAAGCTTTATTGTATAACCTAAAGGTAGTAATAAGTATCTGACTGATGTAACAAAACATCTTGATGTTTAACATTTTTATAGTCTTATACTTTTAGGTCTGATATGCTAAAATGTTAAACCACCACATGTATTTCTTCTGATGTCCTCAGGGCCTACCAAGCCTTAAACATAGGAGTTTTGTGTTTGAGGCCTTAATTTTCATAACGTTCCCATGAAATGAGTAACTTATGTCCTTTTTTGCAAACTTCAACAAAGAGTTTAACATTGATCTGCAGAATACTGTTGGCTTGGGGATAGTGGTATGTTGTCTGTAATTATTGAAAAGGTTAAGAGCTTTCTTCTTCTTTTTTTTTTTTTTTTTTTTTGTTGGGGGGGGGGGGAAGAGTATTACTTCTTTAAATGTGTGTGTATATATCAAATGACTCTCCCTGATAAGAACACTAACATCAGATTGTCAACAGTAAATCTCACTAAGAAAAATTTATCTCTACAACTTTGGGTTTTATAGTTAATTTTGATTTTAATTGCTTTTTGGTTTTAGCTTGTAGTAAACATAGCTTAAGCAATGCATACCTTTTTATATGTATGTTTTGGGAAGAAGGCAGTGATATCAATAGAAGGCAGAGGTGAATATAGAAATATGACTCCCAGAGCTGGGGTTTTAAAATGCCCAAGTAACCTGAGACGTAGCCATGCAGACTTCTGTCTAGGACATCTTCCAGCATGTTTCTAGTGTCTTCAAAGGGAAATCTCAGTAAAATGCATAGCTGCAATTTTGTGATACATTTCTTCTTGCTGAAATTTGTCTGAAGAAACCCTGGAAAATGCTGAACTCTTCAGGCTTCTCTATTGAGATGAGTGGTTGTGATCTGTCTCAACTTCCTAATGTGTTTTGTAGTGGAACTGGCAGTGTGAGTTTGTCTGTTTACTCTTGGTATGAACAAGAAATAATCTTATTTCACCTGTAGAGCAGATTTTATCTGGTAGCTTTTTCATTAACACTACTCTGGCTTGATTTCCAGTATCCACAAGTGCAGAGTATTTCAAAGAACCAAAGCTACAGATCTGGTTGATCTTAAACCATTCTTAACTATAAAATTAAGAGCAATGGAAAAAAAAGGTCTTTTTGAGATGCTTGGAGTGGTAATATCCTGGATGTTTGTTCTTCATTTTTTTTGGTCTCAGTTTCTTATTTAAGAAAACTTTCCTTTATCCAGCACAAGTTTCTGTGACTCTCATTAATGTGCTGTTTGTGACAAAACCACTTTTTGACTTGCTGCAAAGTTTAGAATTTAAATTAAAAAGAAACTGAAAACTCGGAATTAAATTATTCAACTAATCCTTCATTCTTTGAGCTTGTGCTTTCTGCTAAGTGAGGCAGAGAGACCAGTCAAAATGCTGTGCTTGCATGAGGGCAGAATTGAAGTGTTTTGTATTTCAGAAGGCTTGACTTTTAAGCATTAACCTGTCCTAAACACTTAAGAAAAAGTCTGTAGTAAATTATGTACAGAAGACAATGCAAATGTATTTCCATTCCCTCTCTTGACTTTAGGTCCTCTCTAAGTCACTTTTCCAAGGTAACAGAGCACATCATTCTGATAGTCACAATTAAACTCTGTATGTTCCTAACCTGGTGTTCAGGGGTTCTCAGCCTGGGGTTGCAGCCCTCTCTAGCAGCTAAATGCAACCTGAAGTTTTGTAGCTGTGTAGCTTTATTCTGCAGAGTTAAGTCTTGATGAAGCTGGTGTCCTGCTATGGAGATGAGTCTCTACACAAGTGTCAGAGGGGGCAGAGGAAGAGTTAATCATGCTGTTATTTTTATAAGTGACAGTTTTCAAATTCTGTGTGTATTTATGCTACAAGTGTGAGTGTGTGTATGTATATATACATATATATAAAATTTTTTTCCCCCCAGAAAAAAAACAACTTTATTTGTAGATGGGTAGTACTGACCATTTAGTTAGGTTTTCCAGTCAGTCATCTGCAGCAGTGAGATTTATTTTTTTTTTTAGTTATTATTTTTATTAATAGCATGGAGATGTAGTTGCTTGTTGAAGAAGGTTGGTTAGTATTTGCATGACAAAAGAGGTTTCCTCTGTAGAATTTTAAACCAATGAAATAACTGATAAACCAACGTTTAATTAAAGTCTTACTTCAGTAATGTCAAAGTAATGACTAAAATTTTAATATTGGAGAAGAAACGACCATTGTATGAGAATCACACCTGTCTCTTCAGCATCCTTAGTAATGAGAGCATTCAGAGCCAAGTACTCTTAATTTGAATATAGCCTTAAAACAGTCCATCCTTCCCAGGTCATATCCTACCATGTTAGGAGTTGGATGTTACTTAAACTAGTTTTAGGGTAATTTCAGGTTAGTTTAACAGCTAATCTGTAATATTTGTTCAAAATGCACAATGAAATTTGAGAGAAGAGCCACAGTGCACACAGTCACTGCCAGCAGTAGGAATTCTGTTTTCTGTTCTTGGTGTTATCAGCACCCTGCTTGTGCTGGTTGGTAAATGGAAACTCCTCCACTCTTGCTGCTCTCTACTGAGCAGGAGGGTTTTTATTGCTGTGTCTGGTTAGAAGGCTGGGGCTTAAACTTCAGCTCTGTGGTGACTTCTTTGTGGATAGAATCATATCTGCAAAGATCCTGTTAGCTGTGGAGTTGAAGCTTAAATAGGCTAATATTGTAGTATTTTGGAGGATTTTTTTTAGTATCAAGCAAAGTAATTGAGCAAATGAGTTATATTTTGCTACCTTTTGGGGACTCTTGACTCATGAGGTTTTTATGATTCATATGAGGATGGTTTGGGGGGAGCTACCTTGCTCTGCTGCTGCACCTTGCTCTTCCACAACACAGGAAGTGTCATGGGCAGTGTATTTTCTCAGCTTCCAGAGTTCATGACATATTAGCTTAAACTGCCACTGATTTCAGTTTCCATTCTGACTCTAGGATTTTGCTGACATACCACTTGCTCTGCCTTCTTCATTGTTGGTATAACTTAGAGGTGTTGGGCAAATGTCTCAGGTGGGAAACCTTGTCACACTTATTTGTGGCAACTGATGGGGATCATAATTAGAAGTTGCTAAATGTGATGGAGAGGAGAGATATTCCTCAGGGGAGGAGGACACAGACATAGAACTAGAAAAGCTTCTATTTATAATCTCTTCTTCCTCAAATGACAGTAATAGTTTGTATTTTAATCCAGATTAGAGTTGTTTCCTTTGCTTTCCTTGCTTTGACAAACATTTCCTTTCCAAGTGGAGTTGTGCAGTTAGCTTCAACAATTAAAAAAATATGCCAAACCCAAACACTGAAAAATGGAAAAAAAAATCTGTAAACCGATGGGAAAACCCTCTCCAAAACCCAGTCAACACCCCCTTAACTTTCCAAGTCTCTTGAGTTTTGTGTTTCTGTTTCAATCTGTAGTGAAACTGTTTGTAATTATCTTTTTTTGTTGTTCTTGTTTTTCTTTTTGTAGGAGTGGGTAAAGAGCTGAAGGGAGTAACTTTGTCAAAACTGGTAAGTACTTCATCTCAGGGCTAAGGTGGTTTACCTAAGAACAGATGATATTAATTTCAGTTATTCATTCCTGAAAAAGTTTGACGTTTACTGAACCCAAAGTCTTACCTATTCATATTTTCAGAAACTAAAGCTTAAAAAGTAAATGTTTCTAATGGAAACCCCAGTCCTATAAAAAAATGTAACTGTATGGCTAAGATTTGGGCCTAGGGGTCTGAAGTACAGTAGACATTTAAATTAATCTGCTCAAAAATAATGGGGTTTGGGTAATGTGAAAAACAATATGTTTGAGAGGATTTTTGGCACAGAAAGACTTCTGTCTAAAATTCTAACTTGGAATCCTTTCATACACACAGAAGGCATTCATGGTTTTTGCATGAGTCCTAACATATATATATATATACACACATATATATATATATATTATAAATTTTAAAAATCCTCATATAAATAAAATAGAAAAATACATATATTTATTTTGTCTGCTGTGTTTCTCGGGTAGTTTCCCAAACAGTGATAATTTAAATAGCTTTGTGATATTTTAGAGGTTCTGATGTGGATTGTATTGAATTGAGTTAATAATAGAGAAGTGCTAATGCACTTATTATTGTAGAGTTTAGGGTTTCATTTGGTCTCTGAATATTTATATAGTGTATAAGCCTCTGCTACCTTACCTGTGGTGTATTGGGGTACTTATGATAGTTGACATTTCAAGTCTTGAAGCAGTCACAAAAGAAATCCTTTATAACAAATGCATACCAGCAAGAAATTGAATAGAGGACTTGTCCTGGTTTGGGCCAGGATAAAGGTGATTTTCTGGTTCTGCTGCCTCCAGTAGTTGAAATTAAGCCAAGGAACACCAAATTTACCTCCTGTCCTCAGCAGTCTTTGTGGCTGAGGCTTGGAACTGTGTTTTGGTGTGCAAGAGGTGCATGTGCCCCATGGTTCTCTGCTTTGTATGGCACCTGTTTCAGATTTATATATATTGAAGGAATAACATTTAAGTAATCTTATATCTGCAAACATTTATATACAATGAAAGAATAACATTTAAGGAATCTTACAATCTGCTAACTTTTAATTACAATGAAAGAAAAATTTGAAGTTGTAACAAGTGTTGAGGTGAAGGATGTGTTACTAGAATTATTTGGGGTTTTTTGCTTACTCATCACAATATACCTTCCTAGTGGGACAGTGAAATGTATTTGTGTATGCCTAAACCCCTATAAACGTGGCTAGGCTGAGCAACCACTTGATTCTGCAAAACACTTAACACTTCATTTTAAAAACTATTTCTAGCTGTTCAAGGCATCCGTGAAGTAAGATTGAATTAGTTTTTATGAACCATTGATGCTACAGTTTATATCTGTCAAATTAAGTTGGGTGTTAATATTGTTTACTCAGTCTTGGTACGTTGAATCTTTTTTTACCAAAGTACCCTCTCATCTTTCCAATGAGTTAAATCTTGGCTTTACTGTCACATGTATTAAAATTATGGATATTCTTTGCATCTCAGTTGAGATAGCCATCTCTTCTGCTGTTTTGCAGTTAACTTTCATATATAGTTCTATAGTTGTGCTAGCTATTAATTGTAACTTCTCAGTCATTGAAGACACACTGAGAAAGAAACTGCCCTTATCTTTACCCCAAAATCCAATTTCCAAGGCTTAGGAAAGACTTCTTGCTTCTACAGTGCATTTTCATTAGCCAGCCTCCCACGTGGTTTTCTGAAGCATGGCATCTTTTGAAACTGCAGTGGTAGGGACTTAATGCAGCCTATAGCTGCTCTGGTCAGAGAGTGGAAATAATAATCTGGGATACTGTTTTCTCATTACTGTTTGTGGTAATAGAACATGGAACTATATGTAATTTCCATGTGTCCCTTGATACAAATTGCAGTTTTATAGAGTAGTGCTGCAAAGGCAGCTGTTTTCTCTCATCTGTGTCACATATGGAAGTGGCCCTTGCAGAAGGTCATTTTATGTGTTGACTAGAAAGTCAGATCAGGCCTTCATTATTTAAGTCACTTCAAGCTAACAGTATGCAGCACTGACAAAGAATGAGTTTAAATATATTGCGTTTCAAAACCTGTTTATACTCTTCTCTTGTAACCAATTTCTGATTGGAAAGAGGAAATTAATTGAAGGAAACAAAACAGAATGACCTTCTCCCCCTGGCTTTTTATTTTCAGAAGTTCACAAACTTGTCCACCACTTCAGTTTGCTGTACTGAGAAAATGTTAAAATAAAATTCTCTTAACTTACAGGAATGATTCTGTTTTTACAACCTACCTAACTAAATTAAACTGTCAATATCCTTTTGAAAACAATGAAGTCCCATTATGAAGGCCTCCAAGTTGGCCACAATACCTGTGCAGTAATTCTGTGCAATTTTCAAATAATAAAGAAGTAGTAACTGTTCTACCAGTCCTGCAGTTTACTGTATCATGTCTGGATGGAAAAGTGACTTAAAAGATTGCTATGTATTGTATGTAAAAGACTGCATGTGTGTGTATAGATTCTTTTAATTCAGTTTTTACACAGGTGATTTGAACATACGGGATAGAGACAGGAATCTTAATTCTGTTTCAGAAGCTAATATTTAAAATGTCTTTTTGAACATAAATCTCATGTCCAACTTTAGAGGCTTTTAAAAGTATGGCTGGTAATGCTTTTCTCCTTTGGAAGGATCTCTTTGTTTGTACTACTAGTAAAGATAGTAAATTCCTACTCATTTTCTACAAGTACAATTCCAGAAGTAAAATATGTTAAAATTTGTTTTTGAGTAAATCTTGTGCTGCTTTTTATCAATCTTGTTTTCCTTCGTAATAATTTTGAACTGAAGTTACTAAATCAGCACAAACTTTATGCATTGGATTATTAATATATTAATGTTCTGTCAGATTGCATGCAAACCATCCCATCTAAGAACAGCTCTGTACTACCATGGAAGTATGTTAATGAAGTACGTTATTTTTAACAATTTATTGCTGTTTGGGTAGCAGAGTTGTAGTCTCCAGAATATTTTCTTGTCTACACAGATTTTTAAAACATTCTCAGTAGTTAATTTTTCTAATTTACTGTGCAACTCTAATAGGACATTGGTAGGAAATAGCTGCCTGCAAATAAGATAAAGGACAAATAGGTCAACTTTGGATATGTGGGAAGTAACAAATTTGGCTAAATGACTTTAAGGCAGGCATTTTGTGCAGCCTAAAGATTTCTTGTGTTTGAAACATAATTTGTGTTTAAGCTAGAAAGCTGCTGTTGAATATAGTTCACTACTGAATTTCTCCTTGGCTGTGAACTTTTTTCAATTTGATTTGTCTCCTTCACTAATCAAAACAAAACCTTTATTTTTCTATAGTACTGGTAATAAAGAGGAAACCAGAAACTAAAGGCACTGGAATCAGCAAAGACACTTCTAGAGAAAGTGGAGAAGGTAGAGAATGGAGCTGCAGACTCTACAGGAGGCTCTGAAAGTGGAAATTCAGGTTCACCAGGTAATTTATTTCTTTGCTTTATACTTTTAAGTAAACAGTAGCATTAGTATTAGTGATAGCATTACTATTAATGGTAGCAGTAAGTAATAGGACTACAACTATAGTAATACTTCTTATATAAGCTAGAAACGACTTTAGAATTTGTACTCTGCTTTTTGACCCCACCACCTGTTGTTTTTTAGCAAATGTGAAAAATCTCCATATCAGGCTGTGGGTGGGGATTTTTTTTTTAAATTTTATTTTTGTTTTAGTATTTTGTAGCAGCTATAAAAACATTCTGGAAGCTCTTATGTTCATCAGCTCCAGTCTCAACAGTTTTTCTGATAGTATATGTACTCCAGTATATATAATATGTACTTCAGTATTCAGTTGGCAATGGAAGAATATGGTGGAGGAATTTTCCAACAAAATGTGCCTGGTTCTGCATAGTCTAATCTGGTGCTTCTTTTCTGGTGTGTCTTCTGCTTTAGTAATTTCATTTACTTGTAATTGTATATTTTTGGTAGCCAGAGGTGCTTGGGTTCAGAAATTTTTACATGTTGTGTCTTTTCACTGGTAGCTTATTTGATACTATCTGGCAGTAGATTTCTAGCTTGCCATTCCATTACAATACAAATGAAAAAATATTAAAAAAACACCCTGATTTATCAAATGTAAGAGGACATGTATATTAATTACTGGAAAAAAATTGTTAGTCATAAGCAGAGTATTTGACAACTTGAAATGTGAAATTTATCAATGAGATCTTCTTTAAAGGCAATTCTCCAGGTATTCCTGTTGGATATCTGTAACTCACAACAGTTACACTATGGATAAAAGAAATATGATTGCACTAATGAGTGTAACCCATCATGCACAATTTGGAAAGTGTTTCCAAGGTATTTGACTTGCCTAAACAAGTATTCTAGATGACTTGTTCAGTAGTTGCTGCCATGATGAACATAGTGCAATAACTTGAGAGTGTAGGTGGATTAGTAAAATGAAAAATGCAATTTGAGCTAGGGAGAAAAACTTGAAAAAGCTCAAGATGAATTTCCAGAACCACAGACAAGTACTTCGCTCTCATCAGAAACTCCAAGGCCCTTGCATTCAAAATTGCAATGAAGTTCTATTACAGGGGCAGGGAGATTCAGAAATTGCCTATGATGTTCTGCTGCAGGCATTAAAATGTTTAAGACCAGGAGGTATTATTTATAGAATCATAGAATGACGAGGGCTTGAAGGGACCTTAAAGAACATCTTGTTCCAACGCCCCTGCGAGGCCTCATCCATCCTGGCCTTGAACACTTCCAGCAAGGGGTCAGCTCCAACTTCCCTGGGCAACCTGTTCTAGCATCTCACCACCCTCACAGGAAAGTTTTTTTCCTAAGGTCTAACCTAAATCTCCCCTCTTCAAGTTTGAAACCATTGCTTCTTGTCCTCTTGCTACATGCCCGTGCAAAAAGCCCCACCCCAGCTTTCCTGTAGGCCCTTTTCAGATATTGGGAAGCCTGTATAAGGTCACCTCAGAGACTTCTCTTCTCCAGGCTGAACAACCCCAACTTCTTTATCCTGTCTTCGCAGGGGAGGTGCTCCAGTCCTCTGATCATTTTTTTGGCTCTTCTCTGGGCATGCTCAAAGAGCTCTATGTCCTTCTTACACTGGGGACTCCAGAACTGGACACAGTTCTCAGGTGGGGTCTCAAAAGAGTAAAGAGGGAGAATCACCCCCCTTGACCAGCTGTCTCTGCTTCTTTTGATGCAGTCCAGGACCCAGTTGGCTTTCTGAGCTGCAAGTGCACATTGATAGCTCATGTCAAGGTTCTGGTCCACCCCCCACCCCCACCAAGTCCTTCTTCTCAGGGCTGTCAGCAGCCCAGCCTCTATTCTTGCATGGGATTGCCTTGACCCAGGTGTAGAACCTTGCACTTAGCCTTATTGAACTTAATGCAGTTTGCACAAATCCACTTCTCAAGCCTGTCAAGGTCCCTCTGGATGCCATCCCTTCTCTCTAGTGTTGACTTCACCAGACAGTTTGGTGTTTTCAGCAAACTTGCTGAGGGTGCACTCGATTCCACTGCCCATGTCATCGACACGAATGTTAAACAGCACCAGTCTGAGTGCTGACTCGTGAGGAACACCACTTGTCACACGTCTCCATTTGAACATTGATCCACTGATCACAACTCTTTGGGTGCAACCATCCAGCCACTTCCTTGTCCAGTGAGTGGTCTGTCCACTGAATCTGTGTTGTTCCAGTTCAGAGATCAGGATGTCGTGCAGGACAGTGTCAAATGCTTTGCAGGATTTTTAAGTAGTATCTGTTGTATAGTGATCAGAACACTAGTTGTGTTTGCAGAACAGAATTTACCTTTTGCATCTATCTTTATTTCTTTTTATGCAAAAGCCAACCAAAATTTTTAAGACTGAGGATTTTGAGTAATTGTTAGCATCTGTTTATAATGATAATGATGAATAGAAATGAAGACTGCAAAATGTCCCAGAAGATTTTTTTTTGACAACTTCAAGGTTTTTTGACCCTGTTTGCCTTAGCTTTGCCCAGTCCTCATTAAAAGTGAGCTCTGCACTGAAAACAGCTTTAATTAAATTTGAATTTAAGTGGTGAAATAAGACAAGCCATTATATCAGAAGGTAGCTTTTTTTTCTTCAAGAAACTCTGCATTCCCATAATTAAGGCTAAAAATCTAAATGTTTACAATGGATAATAACACTTGCAGCAACGTGTTGGTGCATCAGTAAACTTTGCTTGAACTCCGTGTGAGCAGTTACTGCTGTGCTAATCAAGTGGCCACTGATAGAAATTAAACTGGGTTTAGCAAAAAAACCCAACAAAACAACAACAAATCTTCAAATGAAATGCTTGAGCTGTATTGTGTCTTAGTTTTGCCAGCACTTGGGAGTCATGATGAATTCTCATCTTGCTGTTATCTAATTTTTTTTTCCTGAGGACTCTTTAAAAAAGCTTGCTAACACTCACCCAGTTACAGTTTGTCCACTTTTTTAGTGGTGGGCTGGTTTCTATGGTGAATGTACAGAGTTCAGCTCTGCACTGTGAGCAAATCCTCCCAGGCTCATGGTGCAGTGTGTCACTCATGCCTGCATACGTAGCTGTAGAAAGTGATGTGATCAGATAACTTGCTATGTCAAGAGTGCATCTTGAATATTCAAGTATCTTCCATGTCAAAGCTGTTATTTCTTGACCTGAAAAAAAATGCAGCACATCTGAGTAGTTCATTCTGCTACTGTCTTGACTTACTTAAGGCTACTTTGAAATGGTCTGATCTTTATAGTTCTGATTTCAAGAGGTGTTAAAATATATTTAGCTACTATCACAGAAGGGTTGGACTTCATGGATGACTCTTTCAGCTAATGTATGGAAAGAACCTGAAACATCTTTTTTCTTCTCTTATTTCATAGCAAAAAGATCAGTAAGTTTTAAAATATGTTCAATTTAGCTTATGTTTGAGGTCACTGCAAAAAGATACTTGTTTTTTCTGATGACTAGATGATGCAGTATTGTGAGCCATAAATTCAGCAATATTGTATGAATAGTTCACAGTTGCTGACCAGGTTGTCTAATGAATGAGTCTGTACAAGAATGAAGACATTAGAGAATGGATTTTCTGAAAGATGGGACTTAACACTCTGTGCTTGTCCAGCACAGCCATAATGCAGATGCTTCTGTTTGCTGTTGGCTAGTACTAGAAAAAAATGTTGCTGTAGAAGCAACCAGGTGAACACAACCAGGTGTTGCCAGTTAGGAGGAGGAAGGCAGGAGCTCCTGTTCAGCCCACCTGTGCCCATTAGGGCTGGTCCCAACTGCACATGAGCAGAACTGGGGGACCAATAAAAGGTGGGCTTAACAGGAGCTCCTGCCTTCTTCCTCCTAACTGGCAACACCTGATTGTGTTCACCTGATTGCCTCCACATGTAGCAGGTAAGCCTGTGGTCTGACACAGGATTATCTTTGTGGTATGCTTTAAAAAAAAAAAATATACAACTTTTAGGTTATAAAATAAAATAAGCTTTTAAAGAGAGTTGCTAAAGTCTGATTTCTTGAGTGACATCAGTGCAGGTGGAGTGAAACATTATTTCTTTTGCTTGTTTTGTCCTTCTGTTTATTGCTCCTTTTACTAGTTTGATGAGCAAATGGAGAAGGAAGTATAGACTGTACATTGTTCTTTGCACGTGTGAAGAGGGATGACAGTGTGATGAATGAACATGGCTGTAAGCAAAAAAGAAACTGGGAGGTTTTAGTTTACATTGCCTCTTCATTCTAGACTCCAGTCTTGTTTAATCACATCCTGGTATTTTTCTTGCATAGCAAAAGACAGCATTCTCCTGCAGCTGCCTGAAGGAAGTGAAGGAGGAAGAATAGTGAATGGTAATCATCTGTCTGCTTTCCTTTGGATGTGGAGGGCATCTCTTCTACAATGATCTCAATCTCTCTTTGAGGGAGAAAAGTGGCAAGGATACTTCTGAACATGGGTCTTCCATGTGGTACCAGTGGAGCCAACAAACAGATGGACCCTTAGTACTTGAAACATTCTGCTTTTGAATACACAAACAGCTTTGTGCCTGCAGCAGTTATCTGTGATTGGTGTTCTTGTGACTGCAAGCAAAGAAGGAAGCAGTTTTACAGGAGACACAGCTATTAGATTATCTTACTCAGCTGGCTTAAATGGTCCTTAAAAAACATCACTTGTTCAAGAGCCATTTAGAAGGAGAAAAACTGGTGGCTTAGTGCAACAGTTTTAATGTATTAAAAAGAATGGATTTGGAAATGAGATAACACGGGATTCCAGGCCTTGCTATCAACATGCTGTTAATGGAATGTTTTCCTTTTACAAAGGTTTTAAAAAATGTTGAATTTTAAACCATTAATTGTATTGCTGCCTCTTTTTTTTCTTTCTAGAAATTGGTTGCCCAGATGAAGCAAGATCCACAGGTAACTATTGGTTTTTATATTGGATTACTTACTTTTAAAAATACAGGAATATAACAGTCCATGAAGCTTGAGAATGTTGTCATGTTGTTCCTTGCTAACACAGAGTTTCAGAGAAAACTACTATGAACAAGTCTTTAAACAGAAACTGTTGGATTATTTGGGAAAAAAACCCCAACAACTTATGCCTTCATGTAGCCTTGTCCTCCTGTTTGTACTAGTCTGAATCATGTCTCCTATGGGCTATGGTGCAGATAAAACATGTTTCTGATTCTGTTGGAAGCTGCTCTTCATCACATCTGCCATTATTAGAATTTGCTTTTTTAAGTATCAAAATGTTAACAGTTGTATGAGAAGAGGTAGAATATTTATCCAAATAAAGAATGTAAGTTCAGACTGTTCAGATTGCCTGTCAGAGGTATCCAGCTGGAGGACTGTAGTTTCCAAAGGGCAGGCACCTGGCCTTGGAATGTTCCAGAGCTGCTGAGGTTGATGGTTAAACTCCTTGCACTGATAGCAGAAGTCTTCCCTTTCCCAATGACTGTGTAAGGAGACTGGATTATTTTTTACAGCAATTAATCACTCCAGTCTGCTGAACTGGGAGTTCTGTGGAGTTCTGTAACCAACCTGAAATGTTGAATAGAAGGATAAAGGCAGCTCAGTTGAGACCTGCTTATTAAGTGCTGCCATCCCCATACAATATGAAATGCCCTGTTATTTTTTAAGCATATATTTTTTTACTGAGCTCAAGTGGACTGGGAAGCTGTTTGTTTTGTTTTTTTTTAACAATCTAGTAGTTAGAACCCTGAGGGGGAGGGATGGAGTAAGGTGGTGGTGGAAAAATCTGCTTTCTAGAACTTCCTCATCCTCATGTAATGTGTTTAAGTTCTGCTACTCTTACTTGCTAGGCAGTTCTGCTAAAAACTGGTGTGCAGAGCAGTTTGTTTTCAGTTCACATCTGCTGAAAGCCAGGTTGTGCTGCAAACTGCCATACAAAGTTCCTTTCTCTAGAAAGAGTAAACCCTGCTTCCAAGGTTCTTACTGCATTTTTATCCCAGATTATTATGTGGAGTTTAGAAAAAGGGAGGATGACTGGTCAATACCTGGTCTTGCTAGAATTCTGTGTTTACTGGAGAAGAATACCTTCAAACATTTCAAAATTGTATGGAAGAATATTGACATAGGAAAGTTGTCCTGAGCATGAAGCTCCTGTAACTGTATTAATCCTATATATTAATATTTATGTAGCACAGAAACCTGTATCATCTACTGTCAAGAGTTTACAACAAAAATGAGAACTATAGAAGTGGAAAAAGAGAAAAAAGCAGAGAATCTTTCTTCTCTGCCATGTTTCTGAAGAGCTTCACAGGCTGTAAACCGAGGACAGATTTTAAATTCTTTCATTTTTATTATTTTTATGTGTTTTATCTTTTATTTTTAGTAGGAAAGAATTAGTCCTGGTAAAAAGGGGTTTTCTGACTGCATTTTTATAGTGATGAGTATGGCTTTCAAATCTTAAACTTCTTGTAGGCAAAGTGCTGTCATGAATGATGTGCTACAGCAAATGTCATTCTCCTAAGTACAGTCTAAGGCATAAACCTACTTGGAAATGAAGATTTAGATATGTTTGCCTTAATTTGACACGTGTCAGTTAAGATTTAATAGATGTGTTTGCAGGTGTTCTACACTCTCAAGTGTACCATAATGACTTAAATAGTGTAGATGAGAATGCTTTAGATAACATAGCATAGCATACTGTTGTATACAATATATTATTATATTATGCATTAACAACATTTCTCATTTAATTTGTAAGATTGATGAAATGTACAAATGTGTCTTTACAATGTGGCCAGCACTAATGGATGCTTTAATGAAATCTTCATTCAAATCTGGGTTGTCTCTCTGACTGCTGGAAGGGGCACCTGATTTGGTTGTACTCAGTGACTTAAGTAAGGCTTTGAGCCTTGAATTTTATTGACTCTGCATCCAGAGGTGCTGTATTTGTTGTACACCATGCAAAAAAAACCCCCCAAAAAACCAAAAAAGCAAAAACAAACAAAAAAACCCCACAAAAACCCACCACCCAAACAAAAAAAAAGAAAAAAACCACCACCTCATAGCCCCTGCCAAACAAACAAACAAAAAACCCCAACACCAAAACAAAAACAAATACCTTTCTGCTTCTACTCTATGTTAACAAATGGAATATTTTTCTCACAGATGTTTTTTCTTTCTAATCAGAACGCTGATTTGAAGAAACAGCTTCATGAACTTCAAGCCAAAATTNGTAGAACCTTGCACTTAGCCTTATTGAACTTCATGCAGTTTGCACAAATCCACTTCTCAAGCCTGTCAAGGTCCCTCTGGATGCCATCCCTTCTCTTTAGAGTGTTGACTTCACCAGACAGTTTGGTGTTTTCAGCAAACTTGCTGAGGGTGCACTCGATTCCACTGCCCATGTCATCGACACGAATGTTAAACAGCACCAGTCTGAGTGCTGACTCGTGAGGAACACCACTTGTCACACGTCTCCATTTGAACATTGATCCACTGATCACAACTCTTTGGGTGCAACCATCCAGCCACTTCCTTGTCCAGTGAGTGGTCTGTCCACTGAATCTGTGTTGTTCCAGTTCAGAGATCAGGATGTCGTGCAGGACAGTGTCAAATGCTTTGCAGGATTTTTAAGTAGTATCTGCTGTATAGTGATCAGAACACTAGTTGTGCTTGTGTTTGCAGAACAGAATTTACCTTTTGCATGTATCCTTATTTCTTTTTATGCAAAAGCTAACCAAAATTTTTAAGACTGAGGATTTTGAGTAATTGTTAGCATCTGTTTGTAATGATAATGATGAAGAGAAACGAAGACTGAAAAATGTCCCAAAAGATTTTTTTTTTTACAACTTCAAGGTTTTTTGACCCTGTTTGCCTTAGCTTTGCCCAGTCCTCATTAAAAGTGAGCTCTGCACTGAAAACAGCTTTAATTAAATTTGAATTTAAGTGGTGAAACAAGACAAGCCATTATATCAGAAGGTAGCTTTTTTTTCTTCAAGAAACTCTGCATTCCCATAATTAAGGCTAAAAATCTAAATGTTTACAATGGATAATAACACTTGCAGCAACGTGTTGGTGCATCAGTAAACTTTGCTTGAACTCCGTGTGAGCAGTTACTGCTGTGCTAATCAAATGGCCACTGATAGAATTAAACTGGGTTTAGCAAAAAAAAACCAACCAAAAACAACAAAACAACAACAAATCCTCAAATGAAATGCTTGAGCTGTATTGTGTCTTAGTTTTGCCAGCACTTGGGAGTCATGATGAATTCTCATCTTGCTGTTATCTAATTTTTTTTTTTCTGAGGACTCTTTAAAAAAGCTTGCTAACACTCACCCAGTTACAGTTTGTCCACTTTTTAAGTAGTGGACTGGTGTCTATGGTGAATGTACAGAGTTCAGCTCTGCACTGTGAGCAAATCCTCCCAGGCTCATGGTGCAGTGTGTCACTCATGCCTGCATACGTAGCTGTAGAAAGTGATGTGATCAGATAACTTGCTATGTCAAGAGTGCATCTTGAATATTCAAGTATCTTCCATGTCAAAGCTGTTATTTCTTGACCTGAAAAAAAATGCAGCACATCTGAGTAGTTCATTCTGCTACTGTCTTGGCTTACTTAAGGTTACTTTGAAATGGTCTGATCTTTATAGTTCTGATCTCAAAGGTGTTAAAATATATTTAGCTACTATCACAGAAGGGTTGGACTTCATGGATGACTCTTTCAGCTAATGTATGGAAAGAACCTGAAACATCTTTTTTCTTCTCTTATTTCATAGCAAAAAGATCAGTAAGTTTTAAAATATGTTCAATTTAGCTTATGTTTGAGGTCACTGCAAAAAGATACTTGTTTTTTCTGATGACTAGATGATGCAGTATTGTGAGCCATAAATTCAGCAATATTGTATGAATAGTTCACAGTTGCTGACCAGGTTGTCTAATGAATGAGTCTGTACAAGAATGAAGACATTAGAGAATGGATTTTCTGAAAGATGGGACTTAACACTCTGTGCTTGTCCAGCACAGCCATAATGCAGATGCTTCTGTTTGCTGTTGGCTAGTACTAGAAAAAAATGTTGCTGTAGAAGCAACCAGGTGAACACAACCAGGTGTTGCCAGTTAGGAGGAGGAAGGCAGGAGCTCCTGTTCAGCCCACCTGTGCCCATTAGGGCTGGTCCCAACTGCACATGAGGAGAATTGGGGACCAATAAAAGGTGAGCTTAACAGGAGCTCCTGCCTCCTTCCTCCTAACTGGCAACACCTGATTGTGTTCACCTGATTGCCTCCACATGTAGCAGGTAAGCCTGTGGTCTGACACAGGATTATCTTTGTGGTATGCTTTAAAAAAAAAAAATATACAACTTTTAGGTTATAAAATAAAATAAGCTTTTAAAGAGAGTTGCTAAAGTCTGATTTCTTGAGTGACATCAGTGCAGGTGGAGTGAAACATTATTTCTTTTGCTTGTTTTGTCCTTCTGTTTATTGCTCCTTTTACTAGTTTGATGAGCAAATGGAGAAGGAAGTATAGACTGTACATTGTTCTTTGCACGTGTGAAGAGGGATGACAGTGTGATGAATGAACATGGCTGTAAGCAAAAAAGAAACTGGGAGGTTTTAGTTTACATTGCCTCTTCATTCTAGACTCCAGTCTTGTTTAATCACATCCTGGTAACTTTTTCTTGCATAGCAAAAGACAGCATTCTCCTGCAGCTGCCTGAAGGAAGTGAAGGAGGAAGAATAGTGAATGGTAATCATCTGTCTGCTTTCCTTTGGATGTGGAGGGCATCTCTTCTACAATGATCTCAATCTCTCTTTGAGGGAGAAAAGTGGCAAGGATACTTCTGAACATGGGTCTTCCATGTGGTACCAGTGGAGCCAACAAACAGATGGACCCTTAGTACTTGAAACATTCTGCTTTTGAATACACAAACAGCTTTGTGCCTGCAGCAGTTATCTGTGATTGGTGTTCTTGTGACTGCAAGCAAAGAAGGAAGCAGTTTTACAGGAGACACAGCTATTAGATTATCTTACTCAGCTGGCTTAAATGGTCCTTAAAAAACATCACTTGTTCAAGAGCCATTTAGAAGGAGAAAAACTGGTGGCTTAGTGCAACAGTTTTAATGTATTAAAAAGAATGGATTTGGAAATGAGATAACACGGGATTCCAGGCCTTGCTATCAACATGCTGTTAATGGAATGTTTTCCTTTTACAAAGGTTTTAAAAAATGTTGCATTTTAAACCATTAATTGTATTGCTGCCTCTTTTTTTTCTTTCTAGAAATTGGTTGCCCAGATGAAGCAAGATCCACAGGTAACTATTGGTTTTTATATTGGATTACTTACTTTTAAAAATACAGGAATATAACAGTCCATGAAGCTTGAGAATGTTGTCATGTTGTTCCTTGCTAACACAGTGTCTCAGAGAAAACTATTATGAACAAGTCTTTGAACAGAAACTGTTGGATTATTTGGGATAAAAACCCCAACAACTTATGCCTTCATGTAGCCTTGTCCTCCTATTTTTAGTAGTCTGAATCGTGTCTCCTATGGGCTATGGTGCAGATAAAACATGTTTCTGATTCTGTTGGAAGCTGCTCTTCATCACATCTGCCACTATTAGGATTTGCTTTTTTAAGTATCAAAATGTTAACAGTTGTATGAGAAGAGGTAGAATATTTATCCAAATAAAGAATGTAAGTTCAGACTGTTCAGATTGCCTGTCAGAGGTATCCAGCTGGNAAAAATAAAAGATAAAACACATAAAAATAATAAAAATGAAAGAATTTAAAATCTGTCCTCGCTTCACAGGCTGTAAACCGAGGACAGATTTTAAATTCTTTCATTTTTATTATTTTTATGTGTTTTATCTTTTATTTTTAGTAGGAAAGAATTAGTCCTGGTAAAAAGGGGTTTTCTGACTGCATTTTTATAGTGATGAGTATGGCTTTCAAATCTTAAACTTCTTGTAGGCAAAGTGCTGTCATGAATGATGTGCTACAGCAAATGTCATTCTCCTAAGTACAGTCTAAGGCATAAACCTACTTGGAAATGAAGATTTAGATATGTTTGCCTTAATTTGACACGTGTCAGTTAAGATTTAATAGATGTGTTTGCAGGTGTTCTACACTCTCAAGTGTACCATAATGACTTAAATAGTGTAGATGAGAATGCTTTAGATAACATAGCATAGCATACTGTTGTATACAATATGTTATTATATTATGCATTAACAACATTTCTCATTTAATTTGTAAGATTGATGAAATGTACAAATGTGCTTTACAATGTGGCCAGCACTAATGGATGCTTTAATGAAATCTTCATTCAAATCTGGGTTGTCTCTCTGACTGCTGGAAGGGGCACCTGATTTGGTTGTACTCAGTGACTTAAGTAAGGCTTTGTTGAGCCTTGAATTTTATTGACTCTGCATCCAGAGGTGCTGTATTTGTTGTACACCATGCAAAAAAACCCCCCAAAAAACCAAAAAAGCAAAAACAAACAAAAAAACCCCACAAAAACCCACCACCCAAACAACAAAAAAAGAAAAAAACCACCACCTCATAGCCCCTGCCAAACAAACACCTTTCTGCTTCTACTCTATGTTAACAAATGGAATATTTTTCTCACAGATGTTTTTTCTTTCTAATCAGAACGCTGATTTGAAGAAACAGCTTCATGAACTTCAAGCCAAAATTACAGCTCTGAGTGAGAAACAGGTAGGGAAACAGAGAAGTATTTTGAATATCCTGTTCTAAAGATGTCCCTTTTCCCAGCTTCCAAGAGAGCTCCTACATTTTTAAGTGTAAAACTAAGTGCAGCATCCAGACTGTTTGGCTTTTTCTCAACAAAAGATGGGATGAGTTATTGCCAGTTTATCAAACAACTAGTGTAAGCAGTGGAAGCTATAGCAATTTTTTTGTGTGTTGAAACTGATGTTTTATATTAAGGAAACTGGGAAAATGAATTAATTTTGTCACTTCCTTTGTTATTTTATTGAAACTTGTTCTAAACTGCACCATTCTGATTCAGGCAAATGTTTGGAGATTGTCTTAGTTGGCCTACACTATGCATTTGGATGAGCATGCTGGAATTTTTATTCATGTCTATAGCAATTACATTAATGTCAACTATGTGTACCTAATAGAGAATCTGGAAATTACTTGTGTGTTAAATGATAAATTATACCACAATTTTCCATTTGGTATGCATTCTGACAGCTCTAAAGTGTGAGTAATAGTTGCAACTGAATGCTTACTAAAAAGATTGTGGAACTTGAAGATCCACATTGTGGATAACTAGTAGAAAAGCAAGTAACAGTGAGAGATCTACAAAGCTTGTTTTCTTGCTTTTTTTTTTTTTCCTTTTTTTTCTTTTTTTTTTTTTTAAACCAAGATGGCAACACACAAACTACATAAACAAGCCCCTAAAAAACCTAAATTGATGGACGTATTACTTAATTGTATTGCTGGTGGTTCAGTAGTGGAAATAATGGGGTCAATACAGAACATCTTTGAAAAGGGGAAACACTTTAAAATGTGTGCATTGGTAGTAATAGTTATACATCAGTGTCACATGTAGATACCTGCATTCATCTGTTGTTATCTTCATCTGAATTTTTTTGAGAATTACATTTCCTAAGGAAATTAGCAATGATTAATATTAATCTTGAAATTCTGTTTACTAAAAAAAAATTTTAAAATAGTATGTTTTGGCAGTAAAACAGTGAGTCTATGAAGGAACATGTAAACATAATAAAGAAAATTAATTATTAATGAGAGTACTAAGCCAACAAAACCTGAGGTTTTGCTGATGTGATGACATGCCTCTCTTGAATATTATGTATTCTCTAAAACCAGCATGAGCCTCTGCATGTGGCTCTGTCTCACAGCAAGCAGCTTCAGGATACTCGTAAACTCTAAATGCCCATGGTGATTTCAAAATCAGCTTGCTGTGATTCAACAAAGCAAGTCACATTGATTACCAGATCAGAAGGGACATGCAAGATAGTGAGTGGAAGTTAAGAAAAATAAGTGTGTCTTACTCTAAGTTTAAACTTGGATTCTGAACTCTTCTAAAGTTTGTTACAGAGTGGTACATACTAAGATGTAGTTTAATTTACCTGTAATCAGAAACACAGCTGTATCTTTTCTACTGAAAATTACAGCTCAAAGTACTAAAGTGCCCTTTTTCTTGGGATGAACATATGCTAAGTTTCTAAAAGACTTTGAAAAATAAGTTTCTGATTTCATGTCAACTGCACAGTATAAAAAATAAAACAGTCCAGTTTCCTTCTTTATATTTTTATGAGTTCGATTATCAGTTGAACTATAAACTTCTTTGTCTGTTGAAGTTTAAATATTATATCTACCACTGGACTACATGTCTGCATTGTCTCTGATGACAGTGCTGCCAAAATGCCATGGTCATGGCAAATGTGAGTTCTAGGAAAAAATCCCACAAATCCTAGTGCAGAGAAATGCTTACTTCCTCTTGCTTTTAGGAATATGTTGTATAGAAATCTGTTGCTAGCAATACAAAGTTGAGCAGTATTTTAGAGACTACAATGAAGTCTTTTTTCCTCTTCTCACTTCCATTCCTCTTTAGAATAAAATATTACTATCAATTGTTTTATGGGGAGAATATTCTAATTTTCATACAGCATGGGGAAACAGGCAGTTTTGCATAGTAAATAAATGTTTTGCAATGTGCTGTGTGTTTCCTAATGTGTGTTATCTTTATTCTTGTTTAGACCCAGGTAAACAGAACTTTGAGGGCCTAACTGGTATGGACAGTTATGGGAGGCATAATTGTTACTGTTTGATAAGCTTTTAATGTAGTGTGAAAAACTGAAGTTTGAGCCTGTTTGATGTCCCTGCTTGGCAGACCACGGTGTTAGGCAGCATACTGAAACATTTCTGTCTTCTGAAGTACTCTGTCAGCCTAATATGCTCTTTTTCATGCATCTTCATTAAACAAGAAAGCAAAGAATTGTGTTAGAACCAAGTCAGTGGTAGGTTAGCTAAAAGCTTTTAGTTGCTTTAGGACTTAGCAGTTTCTGAAGCTGCAAGAGGAGTGCTGACTGCCAGTGGCTGCAGTGATTCATAGTGGCTTGCATTTCTTGCTGAGAATCAATAATGACAGCTCTCTTTGTGAAATTGAAGACATCCAGCAAAGTAGAAAAAGGAAGCAAGTGGGCTGTGCAGCATGTAGGCTTAAACCTAAAGAAAAGTGTTAGCTGATGCTGCAGGGTTAAACTGTCACAGTGTAAGGTTCTGTCTTACATTCATGTGCTTGTTTGAAAATGTGAAAGAAGTAAATGCTTTGATTTGTTTTGTGAGAGATGATGGAGCTTGTGTGTACTTAGTGCATTATCATATGAAAAAAAAACTTCAAGAAGAGAAAAATCTTGAAGACAATTTGCATTTAGAGGGCAGTAAATATGAATCCTTCGAGCAGTTATTTTCCTCTTCTATTCTTTTTATGTTATTACCATGGTGTTTTAAACTGCTTACCTTATTTTCTGATCTGGGGACAATAAGGTGGATTTGGTGCAACAGTCTTGTTTCTCAGCTATAAATGTGGGTGCTAGAGTTAGGGAATCTTGAATGCACTGGTTTTGAAACTGGATTCCTCCTTCCCTCACTTCAATAAAAAGAAGTCAAAAATAATTTTTTGCAAAAACACCTTTAATTGCCAAATGTAAGCATGTGTTGTAAATATGAATTAATTCTGTTGCTGTGTAGCACTGTTTTTTCTTATGTTTTCACATCTTTGTAAGAAAATTGTGGTCTTGGCACTCTTTCCTTCACTTTATATTCTGCCATAGTGCCTTCCTTTGCCACAGTGTTTTCACAGAATCACAGAAGGGTCGGGAGGTTGGAAGAGACCTCTAGAGATCATCTAGTCTACCCCCCCTTCCAGGGCAGACTCACATGGAGCAGGTTGCACAGGAGGGCATCCAGACAGGTTTTTAATGTCATCAGAGACACAGATTCCACCACCTCGGGGCAGCTTGCTCCAGTGCTCTGCTACCCTCCAAGTGACAAAGTTCCTACTTGTGTTTAGGGGGAACTTCCTATGTTCAAGTTTGTGCCATTTGTTTTGAACTTCTTGTTCTGTAGACTATTACCCACAGTTACCTATCACTATTCAACTTTGACCTGGGTTAAATATACTCCTTAGAATAAAACCCCAAAATAATGTATTCTTCAATTTTGCCATGGTGTGGTTTACCAGTGTGTACTTATTTTTTTTTCTTTGTGGAGATGGGCTGGACATTATTACCAGTGACACTAGCAAAAGACTGAGGTAGAGCAGGGCTAACATAAAGGAGCAGGACATAAGTAATCTTGAAGTAACATCTTTTTTCTGCTTCTTCCCCTCCATAGTTAATTAAAAAATTCTAATATGATCTTGCAGCTCCATCGTCACTCAGATGTGTGCTCAGTATCATAGCAATACTTTTTTTCCAGAGGCAAGGAAGAGGTCATATGTTCTTGACTAATGAAATGTAATGAAAGAAGTGGGCAGCAAAAATTCTTTTTATCAATATCATATTAAGTAGAGAGGAATTTCTACATTTGTCCTTACCACAGTTTCTTGGAAAAGTTGGAGCAACATTCTATCTTAAATGTGGAAGAGTGCTTACAGGGACAGTCTTTTGACCTTAGGGTGAAAATGTGATGGTACTAAGCCTGTACTGAAGAAATCACATGGCTTTTTACCCTATATTTGAAAACGAAAATGTTTCTTACTGTAATTGCAGAGAAATTAACTGAATCTTCAAGAGCAGTTTTGTGAAAACCAGACTTGTATTTGGATGTGTTTGCTCTTGACATGGAAAAAATAAAGTGGATCCCGTTGTTGCTTTGCTTTCTGAAGATACACTTGAAGGAAAAAGTACTTAAAAATAGTTGTTAGTATAGGGATACGTGGGTTTTTTAAGTTTTGTGAGGTAAAAGGTTTAACATCCTTTACTACAAAGAGTAGTTAGAATTGAATCAGAATATGTATAATCAGAATATGTAGAATATAATCAGAAAAAAAATGCACACTATTAAAGGAAGCTCATCTCTGTTATGAATAAGCAAATCTAGTGATTTTTCATGTATATATGTCAAATTGAGATACTTGAGGTTATTCTACATCCTGAATGCTCAGGGTGAGGCTTCTTTTAACCTTTCCACTAGACAGGAAGGAATGGGAGAGGAGATTTTTGGGGGGATTTTAAGAATGGTACTGCAATTTAATTATTATTCTCTGTAGTTGAATAAATGTAAACATGGTTTAGACTGAAAGGAATTGTGTTATTTAAGTCTTTAAAAACTGGCAGGAATAGGTGTAAGCATTAGTGTTACTGTATTTGTTACAGGTACCATAACTGAGTAATGAAAAGATTGGTAATATGCATAAAATCATCCTGTGAGGCTTTCCTGGAATGCTTGTCATCCATAGTGATGGAGGCTTTTTGAACACATTACCAGGAAATTGTACCTGAAACATGTTCCATCATATTCTGTAAAGATGAAAGGCAGGGTTTGGGTAAGAGGAGAGAAAGTGCAAGAAAGCTGGAGACCAGGAGGGGAACTGGTTACAGTTAACAGGTGGTAAAGAGCACTTTGTCATGTTTTTTCCATAAGATAAGCAAAATATGCCTCTGTGTTACTGGTACACCTCATGAATGAGAACTTTAGGGCTCAAGATCTGGAAATAAAGCATGAACACAGTCACCTCTCTCTCCTGCTAGTTTTATCTGGAATTTCTAATCACTTCTTTCCCCAGGATACCTCAAGGGCAGTTAAAAATTCCAGTTATTCTGTCAGTAATGGAGGGGGTGTGCAAATATGCCATCTGAATGCCTAGTAATAACTTGAAGCAGGTGGTACTTAAGTTCCAGTTGTTTATCTGGAACTGTACCTATTCCTGAGCACCTATCTTTTTAAACTAAACTGGATGAATCATAAAGATAAGCTAAATTCCATGTAACTGCCAGCATCCATTTATGCCAGCTTTTTATAAAGCAGTCTTAAAATACATGAAAAGCAATTTTGTACCTTCCTGGAGTTTGGTTTTGATAGTAAAGCACTGTAGTGGTACACTTAGTTCTGTATCCTCCCATAATTGACTATTTGTAGGTTCCTTTCTTAAGTAATTTGCAGTAGTCACTCGTTTTTCCTGTCAGATATTGGTCTGTCTGGACCTAAGGAGGAGTAAGTTAACTGTGTCTTTGAGTCATAGGACCCTTTTGAACCCTCTGATCAGTGAGAACAGCACCTGTTTAGCAGATGAATATTAGTCTGAGAAATCTTCGTGAGCTTACTATTTAAACCTTTGATATTTATTTAATTTGCATCCACATATTCAGTGAAAATGTGAATATAATGACATCTTGTTATTTTCCATATTCTCAAGATATCCTGGCTGGAGCAAATTGTGAATTCTGCACAGATGACTGTTGATAGGCAAGAGTGCACATATCTCTCCCTGCTGCCTCTTTTACCTCAAACTCCTTTAGAAAGCTGATGGCACAATAATTTGCATATTCCTGAAATATTGCTAAGCTTTCTCAGACCTTTTGTGATGCCTAAATTACGACTAAACCAGTATTGACATATAAACTTGGATTTCCCATTCTTCTCTAGACCTAGACCTCTCACTGTCAGTTTCTGAACTTAATTTTTGTGTATCTTTGTCAGCACTGGAGCTACATAATTTAGGAAATGCAAATGACCATTTCATGGCATCATTTTAAAAAAGAAAAAAACCTGCACATGTTCCTCCTGCCTTTCCTTTAGCGCTGATTTTTCTGGGCCAAATTTGGATTTTTGAGTTCATGTAGCTAGAGAGCTTTTTTAATTGAGCCTAGTCAGATACATCTTCCATCTTCCTACAAGCCTAGGAATACCTTCACAGTAGCCTGCTCTTCTTGAAAATCAACACTGTAGATAAAAAATAGGCAATTAAACTGCAGTATGTCCATGAAAATAGTGATGGTGAGAGTTGGTTACTGCATGTCTTGACTTGCTGGATAACCTTGTGCATCTGTGGTTACTTCAAGGCCTATTCTTCCCTTTTTCCTTTTGTATTTGGAGGAAAGATGGGCAAAACATCAGATTGTGATGACTGGGATTCAGGGTGTTTTGTGTATAGAACCCTTAAAGTCATAGAGGCTGGGGAAAGGGATTAATTTTACTAATGAATTTTTTTAAGTGAAAACAGATCCAAATAGCTCATTCCTGTGCTGGAGCCTGAAATCCTATCAACAAATTGGTAGCTAGTTTGTTACCTACAAGAAGAGAGTAACTGGCAAATACCAATAGTGTCAGTATTCACACATTATCAGTCATTCTAGCAAACTGCAGTGGTAAAATGCCAGGTGCTTGTCTCACCTTCTGGGATGTGATGGTGTAGAAATTGAAGCCCTTAAGTCCAGCTTGAGGTGTGAGATCTGGCCTAGCTTCAGACTCCCAACAAAATGTTTCACTTTGGTCTCTGCTGTGTTTATAGTGGGACTACCTGATCATTCATGTTGGGCAGCCACGTCTGCTGACTGCATTGCTTCCTTTGTGTGTGCATTTGGCTGCCCTGCTCTAACAGGGCTTGTGACCTAGATGTGAGTTGGTCTTTGACCTTAAAAGTTTATTCTGAGTTCTATTACTATCCTTCCATATACATCTCACCTGACATAATTTAATTCTTGACTAGGTTGCTCACTGGAGATACAGATTAAAATCTGAATTTTGTTTAACTGAGTTGACAGATGCCAGTATGCAGCATAGGATGCTTACTAAATAACACAAGATCTTCTGTGTTTCCCTGTAAATGACATGCTGCTTTATCCCATCTGCAAATGCTTCCAGACTTTGCATGGCTGATTGAGAAGGAGTCAGAAGAATTTGAGTCAAAAGAGCCTGGAGGTATTCCCTGAGATGCTGTAAAAGAGAGCTTATTAGCACCCTATGTGTAGAATGGGCATGTGGGTGTTCTGTCAGATGGACAACCTTCAGAGCAAAAATACTCCTGTTTGAAAATGGGTTTTCTGTTTAACTGGAGTCCCCAGAAGGCTGGTTTAAAATTTAATTACACTTACGAGACACTGATCTCTGTTGTTTACCCTAAGGCATCCCAGCTGCTCACAGGCTGGTTTTCAGTTGTTTTGGGGGAGGAAGGAACTGACAGTATACTCATGAAAGCAAGGGGGACAGAGGGACTATAGTTTTGGTCATCTTCATTGTGAAGTTTATCAAAAGAGAGAGGAAAAAAGATGTTTGCTGTGTGTATTCTCTCTTACTGTGTCACTATATTCTGTATTTGCAGAACACTTCTGCAGTGTGTTCTTTTCAGTGTGTAGGCAAAAAAAAAATAAAAAAATCCTAGTCTGGAAGTTTGGAACTCACTCACAGGATGTACTTAAAGTCTTTTCCTTCTCTGTGCCAGAGCCCTGATCAATTAAAGATCATGGAATCTGGCAAGCTGGAAGGGACCCATCAAGTTCAACTCCTGTCCCTGTGTAGGGGCATCCCAAGAATCACACCATGTACCTGAGAGTGTTACCCAAGTGCTTCTTGACCTCAGGCAGGCTTGGTGCCATAACTGCTTCCCTGGGGAGCCTTTTCCACTGCACAGCCACCCTCTGGGTGAAAAACATTTTCCTTACACCTAACCCTAGCTTCTCCCAGCACATCTTCCTACCATTCCCTCAGGTCCTGTCGTCGGTCACCAGAGAGAAGAGGTCAGTGCCTGCTCCTCCTCCTTCCCTAGTGAGGAAGCAGTAATCTGTGATGAGGTCTCCCCTCAGTCTCCTCTTCTCCACGCTGAACACACCAAGTGCCTTTTGCTGCTCCTCATACAGCTTTCCCCCTAAACCCTTCACCACCAACCTCATAGCCCTCCTATGGACCCTCTCCAGTAGCTCCATGTCCTTTTTGCACTGTGGCACCCAGAACTGCACACACTGCTCATGATGGGGCCAGACCAGTGCAGAGTAAAGTGGGACAATCCCCTCCCGTGACCAGCTGGCAATGCCCTGCTGGATGCACCCCAGGACTCAGTCAGCCCTCGTGGCTATCAGGTCACCCTGTTGGCTCATGGTCAACTTGCTGCCAACAGAACCCCCAGATCCCTTTCTGCAGGGCTGCTCTCCAGCCTCTTTCTCCCCAAGGTGTATGAATATCCAGGGTTACTATGTCCCCAGTGCAAGATCCTGCACGTCTCCTTGTTAAATTTCATACGACTGGCAGTTGCCTAGCACTCTCATGGGTCTAGATCCCCCTGCTTCTCTGCAGAGGGCTTCTCTGCCCTCAGGAGTGTCAACTGCTCCCCTTATTTTGGTGTCATCTGCAAACTTAATTGGTAAGCCTTCAAGTAAGTAATTTATGAATACATTGAAGAGAACTGGCCCTAAAATGGATCCCTGTGAAACCTGGCTAGTGACCAGTTGCCAGCCTGGTGTGACCCATCACTTCAAGCTCAGTGCATCAGCCAGTCAGTCACCCCTTGCATTATGTGCTTGTCCAGCTGGATGTTGGACATTTTATTTAGAAGGATACTGTGTGAGACAGAAGCAAAGGCCTTTCTGAAATCTAGAAAGATTATATCAAATGGCTTCCCTTGGTCAGCTAGGTGTGTTACCTTGTCATAGAAAGAAATCAAATTAGTTAAGCAGGAGATTGGCTCAGGTCACTCAGAGTATTTCCTCAAGTAACTACCTAATGAAGATATATTAGTTTCTGTTTCCAAATTACCTAGATTATGTAAAGAGCTAGCACATCTAGCTGTTAAATACTGTTTAAATATCTGTTAAATATCAGTGATGTGATAGTACACATCTGGGTATGGACATGGAAGCACCCTGTTGTCCATGTAGATTATAGCTATGTAAGAACATTATCCCAGAATGTTTTCTAAGTTTTAAAAACTTTTTCTTTAAAAAAAGAATTTAAATCCTTCCTGGAAAAACTTTCAGATATGTTCTTCTCTTCCAAAGGAGAAAGTGCACAAGGCAATAAAAGCTTTTTCATTAGGTCATAATGTTTGTGCAAGTGCTCTGGAGAGGCATTGCTTAAATAGCAGTATTTAAAGAAGGGGAAAAACAGAGCTTCTGCAGGACCTCTGCTCCTCTCCCTGTAATAGCAGTTAATTCTAAGCTAATTGTAATTTTAAAAATTGGAAGATACAATATTTTAACAGTACATATATTGCAAACAAATGTGGCTTAGTATTAAACTGAGGGGTATTACACTTGGTTGAAGTTCCTTGCAGCAGCATGATCAGTTCAAAGCAAGCTGATTAAAGGCTAGCAGTTCTACTTTCTGTTGAATTGAAAGAAGGCATATTCTAGATAGAATGTCTTGATGTAAGGCACTTTTTTGTGCAGATTTGGGTAGGATATAATGTTTCTCAGCTTATTTTCAAGTGTGCTGTACTAAGAGTTGTCAGAATCAATCTGTCCTTGTGAAACTGATGTCAGGTTTGAACTGGATTTCAGGAGGTATCATTGTGGTAAGTTTATTCTGGCCTGAACCATAGTGTCCAAGGAGAAAACTTTGTTAATGTATGGCAAAGATAGAAGCAGGCTGAAAGCTGTTGACCACAAACCCAAGCTTACCCAGTTTCCTTGATTTTCTGGAAATTCAGTTATTAAATTGCTGGATATAAATCACTAAGCGATCATTTTAAGGTTCTAAAAGTTACTATTTTTTCAGTGTTTTCCACACACATAGCCACCTCATCTACAATTTATACTTCTGAGGGCTAGGAAAATTATTAGAGGATTGCCCTTCAGAATGCCAAAGCTAAGTGCTCACATCAGTAATCTTCTTTAGAATGTTTGCTTCTGGCATCATCGCTTTTAGATATAAATATTCATATTTTACCTGGAACAAAAAACTGCTGATTTTTGAAAGTGGGTCATTTCCTTTAAAAATGAACCTTTTGGCATTTTCATTGTGTGTATGCAGTGCTACATCAGAACTGGGGAGTTACATGGTGGTGTTTGTCTGTAGATGCATTCAACTGAAACTTGAATACCTTGACAGCCCCTCACATGGAGAGGAGAGAATGTATCCACAGCCATGTGAAGGAGGCTGCAAATGGGAAAAAGCAGTGTATTGTGGTATGGACATAGATTGCTTTGTTCTGCTGTTTTCTTGTTCACTTTAACAATTCATTCAGAAGTAATTATGCTGGAAGTCAGATAAATGAAGATTTTATTGCCCAGTGCATGAAATGAAAGCAGAAAATATGTGCTAATGTGTAGAGTTGTAGAATGTCAAATTTTTACTTTGTAGAATTTACTTCTGTAGAATAGCTTATAAAAGACTCTCCAAATCAATTTCTTAATGTTTGTATATTGCTTTGAAGTTCTGAATTGTCTCATAAGCAATAGGGACAAAATAATGCTATAACCTATTTTGGTTGCTCGTGCACAAGGAAGGGCAAATTTGGTTGTAATACCATGGGTTTGGTATAGTGCCCTGGTGTCTGCAGACCACTTAGATGTGTGTAGGTGGAGGAGCATCTGTGTAGATGAGCCTAGAAATATAAATGCCTGGTCAGGGCAAGGTCTTTAGTGTTCAGTAATTTCATATGCGAGTCTGGAAAAAGTCCTTCACTAGGGTTAAATCTACTCCTGGTAATCTTCACTCTGATATATTAATCTTTTTTAAAAAGTTTTGAGCTTCTTCAGAAAAAATATTGTATTTTTGTTTCCTCTAGTGGTTCTTTATTTTTGGTTTCTCCATTTCTCTTTAATGATGGTTTTCCTTTGCTTTGAGAGAAACTCTTAAAAGACAGTGGAAATTTAGTTACAGATTTTAGTTATTTGCTAGTGAGAAGTTGCACTCAGTTTTGTGTTGGAAGAGAAAAATGAAGAGTGAGTGGCAGCTCTGACAGGTAGGGCTCTGCCTTAAGGCAGCCAATTTATTTCTCTGTTGCAAGTTACTGCTCTGTGAGTAGAGGGAAGGAACATCCTGCATGCTTAGACTGTACCAGTCCAGTCCTGTATTATATCTCAAACTCATGCTATTAATTTATTACTTACGAGATGTCTTACACAAGCCTGTATAAGGTGTGCCTCAGGAGCAGCATTATCTTAAGTTCTATTCAGAAAAGTAATGGCTTAGTAAGTGCAATACACTGAATGGGTAACTTGTGCATCAGTTTACACTGCTAATTCTGGAGATTTCATACTTCAGACCATGCATGAATGTCAGAATAAAAATGGCACAAAAAAATTAAAGTTTTTTTGATTAAAAGCCTGACCTGTTTGCCTGCTGATGTATATGATGGGAGATTTAAATATACTATATAATGAACCTTTACACTCTTTCTACTGCCCTTGTGTCATTGGTACCATTCACCATTCACTTCTGTAAGCTGTAAAAATGTCTTCCTGTACTGCTCTGCAAAAATTTAAACTAATTTTACAAAATCTTTTAATTTGCTTTTTTCTTCTGTTAAAAACAGTAATCTTAATTTCAATTTAGGAGAAGTAATTCTGGACCAAAAAAAAAAAAAAAGTGTCAACAGATGTTATCCTGTGTTCTAAAGCAGGTTGAGTAAGATGACAGAAGATATTTTTTAAATTATTGAACAGTATCTTCTGAATCTTTGATTTTTACTTGATATGAAGCAGAAATATGTAATTTTTATTATATTATGCATGGTTGGATTCAGCAATATCTAACAGTAAACATTTACAAAACTTGCCTTTAATTTTTCAAACTTAGAAAAAGTCAGATCTGGACTAAATGGACTAAAATGTTTACATTGTATTAGTAATGTATGAGAGTTTTTTCTGTGGATATTGCTAATTAATTAGTACAACGTGTAGCATATTCCAGCCCTTCCCAAGTCTCAATTTTCATGAGTTAAAATCAGTAAATTTTTTGTTCACTTGAATTGGTACAGAATTAAGCTTTCTGCAGAAGGCTTGACTTTGACAGTCTCAAGAAGTTGTCCTTGTGCAAACTGCATGCTACAGTTCAACAGGGCTAAGTTCAAGGACCAGTGCTGTTTAACATCTTTATTAGAGATACTAAACCAAACACCAAACTGCGTGGTGAAGTCAGCACACTGGAGGGAAGGGATGGCATCCAGAGGGACCTTGGCAGGCTTGAGAAGTGGACTTGTGCAGCAAGGCCAAATGCAAAGTTCTGCGCCTAGGTTGAGGCAAATCCCATGCAATACAGATTGTGAGGAGAAAGGGTTGCAGACAGCCCTGAGGAGAAGGACTTGGACCTTGAGGAGAAGGTGGTAAACCAGAAGCTCAACGTGAGCTCTCAGTGTGCACTTTGCAGCTCAGAAAGTCAACGGGGTCCTGGGCTGCATCAAAAGAAGCAGAGACCGGGTCGAGGGAGGTGATTCTCCCCCTCTACTCTGCTCTTGTGAGACCCCAGCTGGAGTGCTGTGTTCAGTTCTGGAGTCCCCAGCATAAGAAGGACATAGAGCTCCTGGAATATGTCCAGAGGAGAGCCAGTAAAATGCCCAGAGGGCTGGAGCACCTCCCCTGTGGAGACAGGCTAAAGAAGTTGGGGTTGTTCATCTGAGGTGACCTTACAGCAACCTTCCAGTGTCTGAAGGGGGCCTGCCAGAAAGCTGGGGGAGAGCTTTTTACATGGGTGTGTAGTGAGAGGACAAGGAACAATGGTTTAAAACTTGAAGAGGGGAGATTTAGGTTAGACATTAGGAAGAAGTTCTTTAATTTGAAGATGATGAGACACTGGAACTGCTTGCCCAAGGAAGCTGTGGCTGCCCCATCCCTGAAGTGTTCAAGGCCAGGTTGGATGGGGCCTTGGGCAACCTGGTCTAGGTAAAGGTGTCCCTGCCCATGCAGGGGGATGGGAACTAGATGATCTTGAAGGTCCCTTCAACCCAAACCATTCTATGGTTCTATGAAAACTCATGTAATTTCTGAGTAATATCCACTAAGAAATAAGATAATTGAACTCTTAAGTCTCCCTTTATATTTTAAATTGTAAATTTTCCTCCATTGTCAAAGGAAATGAAACAGTAAATCTTGAAATGGAAACAGGTCAGAGGAGAACCTAGGAACATACTCCAGCCATGGACAGCCTGTGGAAAACAGCCTTTAGAGAAGCATTCCCAGCAGTCATTGTGAGCAGTAAGGATAGCTTACTCTTACAGATACTGAACACAGTGACAGTGTTTGCAACACTTGTCATCACTTCACCAACCACTGAATTTTATAAATATTTTAAAATTACTATTATTAATGACCTAATTCAAATACATATGTAATGCATGACTTAACTATGTAGTGTATTTCTTTAATTAATCGAAAAATGTGCAGGCTCTTGTTGGGTGTGGGTGTGTTCTTCAGCTGTTTTATTGGTTCTGCTCTCTAAATGTGTTAATTAAAACTGAGTAATCCCTCTTTAAATTAGAACGTGAGTAGTAAAAATTGAGGTTTGGTACTTGGCTGGTGGAAAGCAGAAAAAAATGTAGTTCCCTTCATAACCTCTCGAGTCTCCCCCAGTTATTTAAGGAGATCTTACTAATACAAGGATGTTCAGAAACAATGTTTTATTCTGCTTCTCCATGATAACTCCAGATCCATTTTCCAGTATTAGGCAGTCATTCATACCATGTTTATCAGATTCATGTTCATTAGCTGAAAAATGGCCAAAATTATATCTCCTCCTGTAAAAACCAAATACAAATAAGGCTGGTGTACATATTGCAATTTATTTTGGTGAGGCCAAAGTTTCATTTCTTGTCCTCTTTCTGTCCCAGATTCTTAGTTTTCTGTCTTTTTCTGGTACTGACAGTGTGGTCTTCGATTTCTGTATTATTCAGGTATGCAGTTTTTGCATTATTTTGTTTTTTCAGCATATTCAATTCCATTGGTTGTACTCATCTGGGTCAGCTATAAATCTGATACTTGCTTTCCTAGCATTTTAAGAAAGTTTTTTTGTTTTTTATCCCTATGGGCAGGCCTTATTTCTTGCATCTTCTTAACCCCTGTACTTTCACCACCCATATTTGAATCAGATTGAGGAGCTTTCAGTACTTTCAAAGTACTATATAATTCTGCCCTTCCTCACTTATGTTCTCTCATTGAGTTTCCTGTCTCTCCCCTACTCACTACAGTTCTTTAATGTTCCCACACATCCATCTGTTACTTTTTGAGCAGTTTCTTCCATGTTATCCTTCCATGTTACCATCTCTACATCCTATGACTTACCAGGACTCATCTGTTGAAGTGCTTAGCTTAGCTGTATTTAAGTTCCATTGAAAAGCAAACTTCTTGTCTGCTGATTTTATGGACCTGACTTGGGTTTAATTTAATGAAAAATAATAAATTCTTTTTGTTATTCCTCCTTCTGAAACTTCTGTTGCCAAATCTATAAACTACATCACAGTGCTGACTCCCTTTAAGTGTGTAGACAAATATCTTTCTGCAAAAATGTAAAGAACTGTTTAAGACATGACCAGCAGCAGTTACATGTTCTGCATTCAGCTAATCAAATACTTCAAACGTTTAACAGGCTTGTGTATCACCCTGTAGTGTCAAAAGTTGGGGCAAAGCACCTCAAGTTTTGGCCTGCAGAAGAGCAGAACATAGGAGGGGAAGTGGGGAATTCTACAAGGCTTACAGACAGAATTACAAGATATCTGTTGGAGTCCATGCTCTTTGGAAAGCAGCTAATGTGTTGTTTATTTACAGGTATAACTTAAGAACTTGCATAACTCTTGCAAAGATTACTAATGAATTTTTGTATGGTGTATGGTATCAGTAAGTGCCTGGGCAGGAATCTGTGCATGCTAACACTGGCAAGACTTGAAGAACAAGTGAAAAAACACATTCTATTTTTTTGCATGTCTCTGTCACCTACATTGGTAATACAATCACAGTAAAATTTAGGCATCTACTGAAAATTTTACCTCAGTGTGATCTTGCTAACACCATTAAGAGTGAAGGTAGTTGGGTCTTGAGTTAGTTTTTTTTTTAGTTTGGTTTGTTTGTTTCATTGGTTTTTTATCAATACAGCATTGCTTTGTGTAAGTCACTGTCTGAAAATATCTGAAACATACAGATCTGCCCTGTGTTGCTCTAAAAGAAGGAAGGCAGAAGATTAACCCTGATCAATGTCACAGCTCTATAGCTTAATGTCTTGGGCTGAGAGCATCTGCTTCCAGCTTCCTTGAACTGCATTCTGCATGTTGATAATATTTCAGAGGAGGTATGCAGTGGGAAAGGTAGTCTTTAATTGATCCCACTGAAAATTCTCATATGCAAACTGTGTATTAACATACGTGTGTATTAAATTTGTGATGTTCTGCTGGAAATAGCTGCTAAACCAACTGGACATCACAGTTTTGTTGAAGGAGCCTTTAGAAGAATTGTGAATGCATTCCTAATTGCTTGGAGCATGACAACTACTAACAGCCCTTCAAGAACATATTCACTATTGTACTTTATCTGAAAAGCACCATTACTACTTGTACAGACATCATGGTATCTGAACATATGATTTTGCCAACAGGATGTGATAAAACTAACACTTGACAAAGTAGTTTTTCTATAGTCAAGAGAAGTTACTTTCAGGAAAGTAAAAAGTTTTCAAGTGGGAACGATGTCAGGATTTCATGTGTTGCAAACACAAAACCAGAAATTTCTTCTCTCAATTTTTGTAATAGGAATTGTACCCTGAGAGTAATAATTTATATAATTACTCAAGAATATTAATTATTTTTGTCATTACTGCAGTTAACAAAGAAACATCTTTGTTTTAATGATAATTTTGATTTTTATTGTGTATTTAGTTTAAAAATGAGCTGGCAGTCTTCTAAGCTTGCTTTTCATTAGGTTGGTATTGGAGCAAGTACCTCAACAAGTTGGATAGTTCGTGTTGCTTTTGTGTCAGAGGCACAGACTAGCCTGTGCTGTGTAGTTATTTCTGCAAGTTTCATTGTTCAGGTACATATATGATTCCCCAGTGTTTAGGCAGTCTAGTCATTTTTCTAAAGACAGCTGAATTATACCAAGTGTTTAATTTATAACAGACAAAGGTAGTGTGCAGGTCAGTATATACACGTATATAAATCAGGTAAACAATAACACATCAGTATAGAACTGTGTTCATTGTGAATAATCTTAAAAACAAATGTATTTGTACTTGTCCCTGTTACACACATTACTAAGCATGGGGAAAATATGCAGAAATCACTATATCATGGTAGAAATCTAATGGAAATGGGGGGAGAAAGAATGATGAGAGACAGCTGCTGCTGCCACTGCCTATTTATAATTGGGCAGGCTGCTAGCTAGATTGCTGTGCTGTACCACATCAGATACCAGTGATGACTCTGTGTATAAACACTCAGCATTTTATTTTTTAAAGCAATGCATATTTTTTACAATCTAAAGAAAGTAGATAAATGGACCAAACTACATATTCAGTATTTTAAGTGTGTGTGTGAATGGTGTAGTACTTTCCTATCTGGAAACTCTATCTAGCAGTTTTTTACTGATTTTTTTGTGTGAATTAAACATGCTGAGGTAGTAGGGCTTGTTTATGTATCCCAAATGCCATTTGAAATTATAATGGTAGGTGAGATGTAGTGGCACACAAATCTTGGCTGGATATGAAAATGTTTTTCATTTGTACTAGACTGTTCCATATTTAATTTTTTTTCCTTCTTTTTCAATTGGTATTTTAAACACACACAGTGGTGTTACCTTAAAATCATCTTTTTAAATATTAGGGCAATTCCAACCATAAGTCACATGGGGGCATTATAAAAGCAGGCATTCATTCCACTTGGAGGTCATTTCTGGCTAGATGTCTGCATAAGACACAAGGGCATAAAGCTGAAGTCACTTGTTTGGCTACTCAGATGCAGGAGCTTGACCAATTGATTTTATTTCATGTAAAGGTCAGTTCCTTCCAGCCTCTCACCTTACTGTACTCCCTGCTTCTTTACTCTCTAACCCTGGAAAGCTTCGGAAATCTTAAAATCTTATTTTTTTGCATTATTATTTTATAATAAAGTTATTCTAACCAGGCTGATGCAGAAGTAAGCAGTGCAGTGTATTGCATTACATTGTGACCTGAGCTGTTCTTTTGAGTACTCTGAGGACATAGGTACAAATATTTTCACCTATTCCTATTGAAATAATGTAGTTAACTTTCCTTCTTCATCAAAATGTGCTACAACACAGTAATTGATTTGGCACCTTAACCCTTGAGAAAAATTAGATATTCTGTCTTTTGGAGAAGAAAAGGGGGGAAAGTAGGGATAGGAGTTTGTAAATCTTTGGTTTACGTAATGATATCCTTACCTAAATAAATATGGATGTAAGATCTTTACCAAGCTTTACTACAGCTTACCCTGTAGCTCTGAGTTCTAAAAGTTATTAAACAAAATTTATTTATTTCCAATCAAAATTGTTTGCTTTCAGTTTTTATAAAATTCCTTTAGTCTTCGATTTTTAAAAGAACTAGAAGGTCATTATTTTTTTCTGTATCATTCACTCACTTCACCTGAACCAGCTATATACGGCTATTTTTTTTCCTCACATAAGAATCCTATTATTTAGTTTTGTTGTCTGCTACTGAATTAATACATTCTAGTTATTTCTGAGAACAGAATTACAAAAAATACATATTCAGGATCCCAGGCCCACTGCTTATTTATACAGTGCTGTATCATTACACCTTTGCTCTTAAAAAAAAAATAAGTATTGACATTGTGTAAAACTAAGATTCTGAATGAAACTTTCCAGCTTTTTAATCTCAAATATATTTATCAATTGCTTTTGCTGTGTCATTGCTGACTAGATTGTCTGTGGTAAAGCATTTAAAGGGCCTTACTTTGAAGTAGAGCTGGTTCAGCTGTGATTGCTTTTTGCATCTTTAAGATAGCTATAGTGTTCACATTTTAATGAATCTTGTTTAAGTCCTTTGTATGAAATTTCCTCATATTTTCAAGATATTTTCTATATATGCTCAATGACTAATTTATCCTGTAATTTTATCATCCTGATTCCAGCATCATCTATTTGGCATCAAGATATATGAAAAGTAAAGTTACAGGCATATAGTCAACCTCTGTGAAGATGAACTGATACAAAGACATAATTTGGTTTTTTCTGCAAATTTTTTACTTTAGCTGTCCATTGATTTTTCAGTCTCCCAGCACCCTGCTGGCTTTCTGCTTTGACACATTTCAGGAATCCCATAGTATTGCTGTTAGAGCTTTATTATTTTCTCTTGTGTCTCCTTATTTCCATCTTTCAGTTCACTTGTCATAATTGATACTTCCTGCTATTGGTTTTCTGTGGGTGAGTTTCCCTCCTTGAAGGAAATGTTTGCCTTTAATACCCTCTTCAGTCACACCATTAATGAAGTTAGTTTATTTCTCACTTTTTTTCACCTCTAATTCTGTATGAGAGTATTCTTTGCTTCTTTTATGGCTTCTGTGAGTCTTTTTTATTTTTTTGCTTGGTAAAAAACTTTCTGTAAGTGTTGAGGGTTTAATTTCCCAGGTTTTATTTGTAAAGCTTTTTGATCCACATCATTTTTCTGAAGTTACAAGTTAGTAGATGGGGTTTGAAATTCCAGATGTAGAGCACCTGCCCTTTCCCTGAGGGGTTCTCTCTGGGTCAGTATTTATACACATTTGTGTGTGTGTCCTGTTTGCTATTTTCTGTGTTTATTGGAGCTTCCAAGCATAAAGCTTCCACAGCTGAAGCCAACATCCCCATTTCATGGCCTTCCACAACCCCTTCTCTTCACCTCCCCTTCCCCATTCAGTCACCACCACCTTCTGTCACCTTTCTGCTACTGCACTGTCTTGGATTTTGTGTCCCTGGCAGGGATCTGTTCCAGCCCAGGAACAAAAACCAGACCAGCTCTGGGCCAGTGCATATATTTTTCATTTGTGTGTGCTTGCATATGTTAGCTGCACGTTGGAATCTATTTCCTTTCACTGCTCCCTGGGCAGCACCAGCCAAGAAGTTTCTCTTTTGTAATTCTTTTCACAGGCCTCTAGTTTGTCAGGGTGAAAGTCTCAGTGAAAGTGCTGACACAAAGCACTAGGAGGTTTTGTTCCAAAAATTTCCTTGTCCTGCTAGGAAGTTATTTACCTTGAACTGACAGGGCATACTGTCCATTTTCCTGTGGTGAATAATGAGAATAGCTGAGTGATGCAATGGTTGTCTTTCTACTTCTGTGACAGAAATCAATGCAGGAAGATGTCCTCTCTGTGTAAGCTTGGAGCTTTGTCCTTCTTCATGTTATAACCAAAGCAAGTGTGGGCTGAGGCTGGCACTTGATTTCCCTAATTCTGATAAAGGTGGCACTGACTCAGTGTGTGATTCTTCATTCTTTGTAGTATTAAAGGCCTCTGAAGAACTAACATGCACTTGTAGTTGAAATGAATTGTTACAAAAAGGTAAGAAAGATCATAGGTTAGAAGCTCTAACAGGACCTGCACTGATCAGGCTACAGAGGTGAAGACCCATTTCATTAATTATGGAAAATAATGTAACAAAAATAGAAAAAAAAATTATAATAAAACGTTAGGCCAGACTATCAAATGTCTAATGTTATACTCTTGGTAAAAAAAAGTGTTTTCACAAGCTCAGAGCCCCATCTGGTATTATTGATTTTAGTGCCTTTAAAATTAGTCTTTTTTTGCTTAGGCTTTGCCTTTACATTTGGGGGATGTACACTTGCATTTTTGTTTTTATATTAATTTCTCTGTTTCTGTTTTCCCATATGTGAAGTCAAAGAATAATGAATACTTTACTCCCTACCAACATTACAAGGTTATTGTGAAGATTAATTATGCTCGTAAACATTATATGAAGGCCTGGTTCTTGCCAGCAGTATTACTGTGCTTTTTAGGTATTTGAATTGTTCATAGAATCATAGAATCATAGAATCCTAGGGGTTGGAAGGGACCTCGAAAGATGACTAGTTAGCAGTTGATAGTTTAAAAAAGAAAAAAAAAAATTGTTCATTTCAATTCCTCCTTTTATTTTAAAATGTACCTACTTAAGATTATTGCAAATCAATGTCATGCCCTGTTTCAGCTTGAATAAATCAAATTTTAATAAAGACAATATTAAACAATTCAAGGTTGTTTCTGACATCTTAAAGAACTAAAATGAACCACCTCCTGGAAATCACCTGGTACACTGCTGGAGTTAGTGTGTATGTGTTAAATTGAATTGTGACAGTAGTAGTCCCTTCTGCAGGTGAAGAACTTCCTAATTTATACGTATTGATTTAATTTAGTTCTATAATTGCTTCATAAAGAGCTGAAGAACAGTGACAGAGAAACTGTTTTCTGTCTTAATCTATAAGTAAAAAGCAGCTGAATTAGGGCAGGATCTACTAGTTGTAAAATCTTGAATGACATGTTCTCTAAAAACAGTTCAATTTTATCCCATCAGATGATCCATCTCTGTTTAATATATCTGTTTTAAATGCAAATCATGCCTTGTTAAACTTCCATTCCTCTCAGATACTCACCATTTTCAATATGTTTGTCCTGATCTGCTTCAAAATATATAATGTTCTGGTACAATATTGATATTCTTCTTGCCACAAATTATAGGAAGAAATTAAAAGAATAAAAACTAGTAACATGAAATAATTTTTGAATATAGAATCATGTTTGGGTTGGTTATCTAGTTCCTACACCCCTACCACATGTAGTCATGTATTATGTGAATAACTGAATGAGAATGTAGGTTTAACTTTATTTTTACTTTACAGTTATATTGATCTGAGCTACTTTCTGGTTAACAAAAAGAGGTAATAAATTTAGAGACTTCTTTTGTTACGTTGTTTTATAGATTCACTGACAGGGAAAACCAGATATTTCTGAAAGTTTAAAAAAAAATGAGAAATTCAGAAAACATTAAAACCCATCAGTTTAAATGAAGAATTTTTTTGTTCAAAGGGAAAATCAAAGCTTACTAATTTCCCTCAGCCATCAAGAAATGAATGTGTAACTCCCCATATTTGAATTACACTAACTTAGTGGTTTAATTTTTTTTTCAACTGATGTCATTTTTATGTTACTTGATTTGAAGCTGAAGTGCTGAGCTCATCAGAAAGAGCCTCTAGTGGCAAATGAGCATGCTGACACCCCAAAAATACTTTAGAAGGCTTTAAAAAACATGAGAAGTATCTCTTATTTGTGTATTCAAGAAGTCAAAGCAAAAGCCAACTGTTTAAAATGAGAAATTGCAGGCCCTTGGACAATGTAATAGTGTGCCTGTGAAGGAAAGATAGTAGTTTCTAATCAAGGACATGACTGATACCATGTGAAGAACTTCAAAAGCAGGTATTTAAAAAATAATGCTGTGTCATATATCCAAGGTCCAACTTCAGAAAATGTCTTGAATACCCATTAATATCATTAATATACATTAATATACATTAAAACGTCTTGAATACCCAAGAGTTTGAAAACATAATTATTTTTTTTTCCCTGCCACGAGATCCTGTCACAGTGAAGATGTGCTTTTGCTACAGATACATGTGATATGAGTTAGTTTTGTACATGTTGTGACAACTTTTTTAACTTTGGCCAGTGCTCTGCAGTGAGCTGTGTTCCTGTATTTTATCATCTCTGTGAGAAGCAGGCTTGGATGTTGCAGGTTGTTGGAGATGGAGAAAAGGGAAGTGTTACATTATCCTGCTGTCCTGCATTTGATTACTGTTCCTTTTGCTTTCAACATTGTTTGCCTGAAGTTACACGAAGCATCTACATAGTTACACAAATATTTATTATTATTTCAGGAACTGTAGTAATTTCTGCTGCAGCTGGAAGTAATGGAAGCTTCTAGTCTCAGCAGGCAGCAGTTAAACCCAGGTAAAGCTGTTCATCTTGGTGACAGCACTGGCTGAGTTGATCATACAGTTGAATCCTTGAGATTACAGTTTTGTGTGGTATTACAGTGTTCAGAATCCAAAATGTGCAATAAATATAAATTATAAAATGGCAGCTTTTGGATTTTTCCTAGTTCATAACCATGTTTGTGGAGTTCTGTAGCTGATTTACATGGATTCTGTGTGCTGTGCTGTATGGACCTAATACTTGTGTTCACTTTAATGTGAGGATAATCTTGACAAGCTACTTTCAGAAGAGGTTTAAAAATATTATTGAACATCATAGACATTTCAGAAGAAGTTTTGTACAGATGGAGAAGGGACAGGAGCTGCTGTTCCTCAGCTGGAATGGCAGACAGGGTGGTTGTGACCTGCTAATCAGCCCCCCTGTACAGGCTGGCCTCATAATTTTATCTGTAGCTTTTTCTTAAAGCTGCTCATACTTTAGCCTTCTGCATTTAGAAAGGTTTTTGGAGTGAGGGAACAGCAGTTAATGAGGTGTATTACTTGACAGTGCTCAGCAACTCTGTTACAGGCAAAATCCAAACAAGAAGTTGGATTCATCTGACAGCACTTCTTGGTGGAAGCTGTCATCTCTTGTAGCATTTTTTCTTTTCCTTAAAAAATTGGGGAAATATTTGTAGAATAAGGGTAAAGTTAAACCCAAATAAAAACCTCATTTTTATTCTACTGATGCAACTGAGGGTAGAAAATATTTTTAAGGAAAAAGCCTGTTAGACTTATCTGAACAGCCTTAAGCAATTTAATTCTGTGCATATTGCAGCACAGTCTTCTACTTGTATTTTGTAGACAGTAGGTTGTGCAGACCAGAATTTCTGAGTTGTGATGTTAGAGAAGAACCCAGTTCTCCCCAGTACGCTCTGCTCACTTTTTTTCGTTATTTTGTATACAGTGTTTCAAGAACAAAGTAAAAGAAACATGCCAGAAATATTTGGTACAGAAGTTAATAAGTGAATCCAAACAAGACATTGGAATAATTAGTTATTGTAATGGAGCAGATAGAATCTGTAGGTAACACGTAGCTTTTCCAAGTATAGTCTCAAGACACGGTTCTCCCACTAAACAGAAACAGCAGAAGTTTTTGCATGTGATTTTCCATGGAATTTTGGTAGCAAATTCCCCCACAAGTCTTGTAGAGTTTTCTTTGCTGCAGGGGGGAGGTTACATGTGGCAGTGACTGAATGATTGTAGAAGATGGAATTTTATTGTTCATGTGCAATGAAATTGAAGAGAGGGGAGGGTCCCAGTAAGGCAGACTATATGGAAATACTTGGTTTCAATTGCAAAAATTAAGAAAAACAGATGCTACTGCACAGACCAGCATTCTCTCTTGGGGAAAAATCCCTCTTCATTCTCCTACTTCCCTTCTCGCTCCATCCCTCTGAATCTTGGGTTCCTTCTCCATTGTGGCTAAGACAGGGAGGTAAGAAGTGTCCCTGGCCCAGTGTCACATACTGCCACACTTAGAAAGCTGTTGGGGGAAAGAGATGTATCTTTGTGTTACCTTGAGCTTGGGGAAATGAATGTCATCTGTCACTTTCTGGGTAAGTACTCCAACCACAAGTGCAGCCAAGCACTGCCAGAGTTGTGGGTTGGTGCCTAAGCATGTAGAAGAGATGGGATTCCAGGAATTCTTTTTCTTCAGGATTTCTTTTAGGCAGAATTGAACTAATTAAACTCCAGCTATTGTAATTTTTTTTTTTTCATGTTTACTCTCCCTAAGCTCTGCATAAGGTATGGAGGTGCCCAGAATGGTCATTTTGAGTCTGTGTGTGTAGCCAGGATGATGCATTCAGTTCCACAGTGTGGAGCTGTGCTGCACTAGCTAGTAGGAAAAAAAGGTTAAAAAAGAATGATTGAAATAACTTAGAACTCTTTAACTTCAGGATCTAGAAAAGTGGCTTTTGTTATAACTGGTTTGGATCAAATTCAGTGTATTAGCTGTTATTCCTCACATTTCACATGCAATTGGTGTGAAACAGACTTTGATAGCCTGTGTGTTTCTGAGGCTTATACACAACGGTTTCACCTACAGTATTTTACATTCTTACCTCTATTTTACGTTCTATTAATCTAGAGGAATCAAAATCAAAGAAGGAGATTATGTTGGTAAATTGCCATTGCTTTTCAGTTTCTCATAGATGTAAGAAGTGAAGGTTGAAAATGTCTTTTTTACAGCATTATTATGGTATTACTGAGTATGAATTGTGGAAAGGGAATTTACAAGAAGTAACTTCTTTCTCAAATTATTTCTTTTGTTTAACTGTTGCAGTAAGTAATTTTTTTTTTACATTTTATTTCCTTTAAAAGTATCAGCTTCCAGGAAGATTTCAGACAAAGTTAATATTAATGAATAATTTTAAGAGAAAAGTTTAATTATTGATGAATGACACCTCGAAGTCAGTAATGTGATGGAGCAAAACCAGTGGCTTCCTGAAGTAAGATTGTTGGATTAAGGCTTGTCGATCAANTTCTTTCAAATCCCCAGAGCTTCATGCAAATCCCTGGAGCACTCACTTCATGTCTTCCCTGGCTTCACTCTCCCTTGCATAGGTGAGGGACCGTGGCAGAGCAGGGCAGCTTTTGTTCCTTCTCCCACTATCCCATGAACTCAGTCAAGACAGAGCTATGCCAAGAGCTCATGAAAGCTCCCTGTTTCAAACCTTCTTGTAATCCACTTGTATGAGGCTAAGAAATATTTATCATGGTAACCAATCAGAAAAATAGCATGTTTTTTTTGTTGTTTTGGGTTTCTTTCTTTTAGCTTTCTTTCATAAATAACTGCCTGATTCAATTTACATGAATATCATCTTCGAAAAATCAGAATTGACAAAAGCACCATAACTGAAATTATAAGGACATCCCACAGAAGAAAGGTGTTGGAGATTTCAGCCACTTCTCATGTATTTTGATTACATCCCACACATCATACTGTCCCTGTGTGTGGAGGCTGAGATACACTGCCCTCCACTGTCCCAGCAGCTCTCTGGGTGCAGAAACCCAAAGGGTCAGCAGAAAATCCAGGGTTTTAGAGAACACAAATTGGTATTTCTTAACTTCATAGATCTGAGATGAATCTGCAGCTCCCAAGCTTTATGAAAGACCAGGCAAACTGGTCACTCTGCTTGAACCAGAAGCACTTTCTAAAGGAAGCATGGAAACAGAAACAAGAGAGGTTTTATAAATGAGAATGCCAGATTTTGAATGTAATGCTCTACTGAATTGTTTTCCTGTGTACTGCTGGAAATCATTGATTGACAAGCCTTAATCCAGCAATCTTACTTCAGGAAGCCACTGGTTTTGCTCCATCACATTACTGACTTCGAGGTGTCATTCATCAATAATTAAACTTTTCTCTTAAAATTATTCATTAATATTAACTTTGTCTGAAATCTTCCTGGAAGCTAATACTTTTAAAGGAAATAAAATGTAAAAAAAATTACTTACTGCAACAGTTAAACAAAAGAAATAATTTGAGAAAGAAGTTACTTCTTGTAAATTCCCTTTCCACAATTCATACTCAGTAATACCATAATAATGCTGTAAAAAAGACATTTTCAACCTTCACTTCTTACATCTATGAGAAACTGAAAAGCAATGGCAATTTACCAACATAATCTCCTTCTTTGATTTTGATTCCTCTAGATTAATAGAACGTAAAATAGAGGTAAGAATGTAAAATACTGTAGGTGAAACAGTTGTGTATAAGCCTCAGAAACACACAGGCTATCAGAGTCTGTTTCACACCAATTGCATGTGAAATGTGAGGAATAACAGCTAATACACTGAATTTGATCCAAACCAGTTATATCAAAAGCCACTTTTCTAGATCCTGAAGTTAAAGAGTTCTAAGTTATTTCAATCATTCTTTTTTAACCTTTTTTTCCTACTAGCTAGTGCAGCACAGCTCCACACTGTGGAACTGAATGCATCATCCTGGCTACACACACAGACTCAAATGACCATTCTGGGCACCTCCATACCT
>JAAWXA010000028.1:4405092-4447808 GCA_038090715.1 Florisuga fusca
ACGGTTTCACCTACAGTATTTTACATTCTTACCTCTATTTTACGTTCTATTAATCTAGAGGAATCAAAATCAAAGAAGGAGATTATGTTGGTAAATTGCCATTGCTTTTCAGTTTCTCATAGATGTAAGAAGTGAAGGTTGAAAATGTCTTTTTTACAGCATTATTATGGTATTACTGAGTATGAATTGTGGAAAGGGAATTTACAAGAAGTAACTTCTTTCTCAAATTATTTCTTTTGTTTAACTGTTGCAGTAAGTAATTTTTTTTACATTTTATTTCCTTTAAAAGTATCAGCTTCCAGGAAGATTTCAGACAAAGTTAATATTAATGAATAATTTTAAGAGAAAAGTTTAATTATTGATGAATGACACCTCGAAGTCAGTAATGTGATGGAGCAAAACCAGTGGCTTCCTGAAGTAAGATGGCTGGATTAAGGCTTGTCAATCAATGATTTCCAGCAGTACACAGGAAAACAATTCAGTAAAGCATTACATTCAAAATCTGGCATTCTCATTTATAAAACCTCTCTTGTTTCTGTTTCCATGCTTCCTTTAGAAAGTGCTTCTGGTTCAAGCAGAGTGACCAGTTTGCCTGGTCTTTCATAAAGCTTGGGAGCTGCAGGTTCATCTCAGATCTATGAAGTTCAGAAATACCAATTTGTGTTCTCTAAAACCCTGGATTTTCTGCTGACCCTTTGGGTTTCTGTACCCAGAGAGCTGCTGGGACAGTGGAGGGCAGTGTATCTCAGCCTCCACACACAGGGACAGTATGATGTGTGGGATGTAATCAAAATACATGAGAAGTGGCTGAAATCTCCAACACCTTTCTTCTGTGGGATGTCCTTATAATTTCAGTTATGGTGCTTTTGTCAGTTCTGATTTTTTGAAGATGATATTCATGTAAATTGAATCAGGCAGTTATTTATGAAAGAAAACTAAAGAAAAAAACCCAAAACAACCAAAAAACATGCTGTTTTTCTGATTGGTTACCATGATAAATATTTCTTAGCCTCATACAAGTGGATTATAAGAAGGTTTGAAACAGGGAGCTTTCATGAGCTCTTGGCATAGCTCTGTCTTGACTGAGTTAATGGGATAGTGGGAGAAGGAACAAAAGCAGTTTGTTGGTGTTTTTGCCAAAATCACAGCTATTTTTAAAGTATCATTTGAATGTATTATTGGATTTCCTAGAATCTCTTCCTATTTAGAGGAGTGGCACCTGAATAGAGATGTAGTTTTATATAGTCAGTTGCATGGATTTGGCACATCTTACAAGCTATACTGGTGATTCTTTTTTTCTTTGTTCTTAAGACTGTTTTTCATGTCTATTGCAGAAATACCCTTGTACCATCTATGTTAATTCATTTATAAGGCAAAAGAAATAATTTGTTGAATGCTTTGTGATGAGGTTCCATAATGAAATACTAGAACTGAATCAAAACATTAATAGTAAGGAGTGTTCATCACCTTATAACTCACTGCACCTTCTTTGAGGTCATATATATTGCAGAACATGCTTTTTCTCAACATCTGCTCAGCAGAGTATCTGTTGAGATTGAGTGACCGTGGCTCTGAAACCTGGAAATCTGTGGTGCTCAAAAGGTCTGAAGTACCTGTTGGACAGCTGATGCTGGTACATGTCTCCATACAGCAGGAGTTAGAGGCCTGGCTCACAGGCAGCAGTGTGCTGGTCTTGAACATGATAACCAGTTTGTATAGATGGATGTGGCTGGGTCACTGTTAGGGGCATGTGAGAATAAGTATTTGCTTTCAAGCATCTTGAACTTTATACATAGCTCAGACCATATTTAAATCGTTGCCACAACTCACAGAAATGCAGAACCAGCTTATCTTGTAATATTAGCTTACTCGTATTTTTTATTTATCTGTGTATATGTGTCTCTTGGTTACGTTCTACTCATCTGAAGACAAATGAAACTTTTCTGTAAGTTACGAGGAGCCTGAAACCCACTTGCTGGACATCTGCTTGGCTGTAGCTCCATTGACCACGAGAGCAGGTGTAAAGTTCTGGTTTGGTTGTGTCAGGCAGCAAGCAGTGCCCAAGCCTGTGTGCCAGCTCTGCCACATTTGGGATGGGATCCCTTCCTTGGCCGGGTCCCTGTGCTGCTGTTCCAGCTGCCTTGAGCAGCGTGCAGGAGCTGGGGATAGATTGGAGTCTCTGAAGTCTTGTTTAGTGTTCAGCCAGAGCCTTTGCAAATTGTGTCATCTGCATTCGGAGGGGGTAATGTCACGCAAGAGAGGTTTAGTGCTAACTGTGGGGTGAAGTTGAGGCATAGCTTTGTTAGGAGATGAGGGGGTAGTAGGTGAGGGGATAGTTGATAAATGAACGAAAACTTCACGGTGTAGTGCGACAGTTTAGATGGTACCCGAGACCGGAAAAATCTCACCGGGATTTACATCGGACGGCGCTGTGAAGGCGTTTCTTGTACTGCCGCACAGGATTTTCATCTCTTTTGGTGCTTAATGAGAACCCAAGAAGCGAAGGCAGAGCGGAGGCAGCCGCTGGCCCCGCCGCTGCCGTTCCCGTTCCCGCTAGGTGGCGGCCGCTCCCTCCCGGTGGCGGCGGAGCGGGGAGCGGGGCGCAGCCTCCTCCCTCCTGCCTCAGGCTCAGGGGGGTCTCTGCATCCTCCGCCTTGTGAGTGAGAGTGGGGCACAGCCACACACTGTGTAAACGCGGCACTGGGAGTATTTTACGGTTCGTGCAGCTGCTGAGCTCCTGAGCTGTCTGATTTGGAAAAAAGGAAAGGAAAAGGAAAGGAAAGGAAAGGAAAAGGAAAGGGAAAAGAAAAGACGAGAAAAGAAAAACGACAAGAGAAAAGAAAAAAGACAGAAAAGAAAAGACAAGAGAAAAGAAAAGACGAGAAAAGAAAAGACAAGAGAAAAGAAAAGACGAGAAAAGAAAAGACAAGAGAAAAGAAAAAAGACGAGAAAAGACAAGAGAAAAGAAAAGACAAGAGAAAAGACGAGAAAAGAAAAAAGACAAGAGAAAAGAAAAGAGAAATGAAAAAAGAAAAGACAAGAGAAAAGAGAAAAGACAAGAGAAAAGAAAAGAGAAATGAAAAAAGAAAAGAAAAGACAAAAGAAATGAAAAAAGAAAAGAAAAGAGAAAAGGAAAAGAGAGGAAAGGAAAGGAAAAGGGAAAAGAAAAGACAAGAAAAAAGAAAAGACAAGAAAAGACAAGAGAAAAGAAAGTGGAGGTATCTCGCTGTTGATACAGGAATTTTCTCAGCATCTTCCAAGAAGAAGGAAGTTTTATAACAACCAAAATAACAACTAAATGATTTGTTAGCCATCTGGGTCGTTTGGCCACTGGAAAAGTGTAGTGGAAGAGATGCTTCTTACTTATTTAACTTACTTATTTATTCTGTGTATGAGAGATAAATTTGTGAGGTTTTGTTTTGGGGTGTTTTGTAGCAGCTTCAGCTCATTTTAAAGAATGCAAAACTTTGTGCAGGTTTGGGAGTTTGGGGTGTTTTTGTTTTGCTGGGGGTGGAGAGTGGTGGTTAATGTCTGTCAGGTTTAACACTGGCCCGGCAATTAAACCGAATAATAGATGCTCTCTATTAATCCCCCTCTCCTCCCTGATAAGGAAAGGAGAGAGAATAAAGGAGAGAGACTTATGGGTTGGAAACTGAACTACACAACTTTAATGAAACAGTAATGATAAATAGGAAAAATTACTAAATATATACAAATATACAGGAAAAATTGATCCCACGTTCCCCCCTCCCCTTCCCCCCAATAACTCTCACGTCACCACGGAGGCTGCAGGGCAGCCCTGGGAAAGTCCAGGCTGGACCCTGGGGTCAGGAGCAGTCGGGAGCTGGAGGCAGGAACACACAGATTCAGGCTGGAATGGATCAGGAGCACAGGCAGAGGAACGGACGGAATCCTCCCAGGATGCTGAAGGGGACAGGTGAAGGAAGGGCAGGAAGAACAGGAAGAAAGGGTCTGACCCTTGTGATCCCTCAAATTTATACCGAGTATGAGGTGTATGGGATGGAATACTCTGTTTGGTCAGTTCTGGCATCTATCTTGTCTGTTCCTCCCCAGAGGAGGGGTTCAGGTGGGACCTCTTTACTCCTTCTGCAGGGTAAAATGTTCCTCAGAGCTGAGCAGTGTCCTTGGCTCTGCACACCAGTGCCTGGCAGTAACTATAAACATCCAGTGTGATCAGTCCTAGAAGCAGACACTGTCTGAGAAACTTGCTGTTAATTTCAGCAAGTGCAGCTGCTTACAAGGAACTTAGCTGAAAGCAAAAGTACAAACCAGAAAATCACCTTTATCCTGGCCCAAACCAGGACAATGTAAAATACCTATTTATGTGCATTAAGTAGGTAATTTCTTGGAAGACCAGCTGTTGAGGATGTCAAGGCTCCTGTTTCTAAAGCAAACTCCATGTTCTGGTAAAGGAGTAATTGTGCAAACCCGATGAATTCAGATTCTTCCAGATGCACAGAACAGCCAGTACTTGGAACCTGTCTCTTATACTTTAGTGTTCCTTTAGACAGATTGCTAGCATTCAGCTTTGTTACTTTCAAAGAGCATTCTGACCCTAATTAATTTAAAATTATTACAGAAACATTTGTGGAGGGAAGTTTTTGAGAACATATGTTTCTCCTGTGTAAAAATACATAGTATAAAGTAGATTTTGGGGAAAAAAAAGTTGGTACTGCGATGGGGTTTTGAACAAAATACAGCAGCAAAAGTATTTAGCTATCTTACAAGAATACTTGCTCAGTTTTTACTGGAACTGTTTTAACAGGAACATCAATTTGACAGGTCTAAAAAATGTCAAGTCTAACAGAAGGATTCATTTTACAGACACAACCACTTAAATGTGGGCATGTAACAGCTTACTTATAACTACTTTTGGGCTTACAAACATTAGTATCTTTTGATTTTAATCTGTTCATTAAAAGCCTGATAGAAGGTGGTAAATTATCTGCTTTTCATTTGATTTCTCTGGTTCTTCTGTTCAGCAATTTTTGCAGAATCACATGTGTTTTTATTGGATACAGATTGAACAGAGGTAATCTTATTTACTTCATTATGTGTGTCTGTTCAAGACCAATAATACTGGTTCTGTTTTAAAATTATCATTTACCAGCTGCTTAAAAATCACACTGCTTTGGTTTCTTGTGCATATGATTTTCTGTATTTCAGTATGGTCATAAAACCAGGGTGATGGAAAAACTAAGGATGATGGATCACTAAGTCCAGTAATCTTTGATAGTCTTATGGTTCAGGAGAGATTGGTTGTTTTTTTTTATTTCCCCCCCCAAAGTGTGTCAGTTCTGGCTGAAACTCAATGTGTTATGGTACATATATTGAAAATATGAAAAGTGTTGGAAATTTTAACACAGGATTCCAAACAGTATCTTGGGTCCTTGCAGAAAGTGATGTTCAGCAAAAATGTTAGGGTTCCTGTGATGCTGGAGCCAGTCAGCAGGAATTATTTGCAAATACTTTAGTATTAACCTGAAGGCAGTCAAAACAGTATTAAAAGTTAAAAATATTTAGCTGGATCATAGGGTAGAGCTATTTTAAGAGGATTTCCTAAGGGCTTTATGAACACTTAGAAACAACCCCTTTGTTTCTCCATTGTGTTCATAACCAAACAAGTGAGATGCACATATATCCGGGGAGATCTGCCGTGAATCATTTCAATGGGGCACAGTTTGTAGGAGGTGTAGTATCCTTGATTCAAAGAAATCATCCCCCATGAGGAATACAGGCCATTTATAGTCACAAAATGGAAAAAGCACATTTCAAGCAACGACCAAGCTGAGAAGTGCCAGAGTTTTAATTAAAAACTGGAGGTTGGAGAGGAAGAGGTGGGTGGTGGTTGGGAGGCAAAGTGAATTTTGGTGGTTGTGAGGCAAGGCCAGAGGTGCTGCCTTTGTGTTGCCTGTTAGCATCGGGGGGTGCATCTGCAAGTGATTACTGCTGTCAGCAACAAAGTGGAGGATGAGTGGGGTTTCTGTTTCTAATGGACAGATTGTTTCGTGATATCAAGGAGCAGTATATGCATGGTGGTAAAAGAGGGGTCTGTGGAGTTGAGGAAGAGATGTTCTGGCAGAGGACTCAGGGTTTTTAATTTGAGCTGTGTAAAAAGTAGTTTAAACTGTCCATAATTTGTGAAGACAATTACTTAAGTATTCATCTCTCTGTTTCTCTTGACTGGACATGGAGGCAAAGGATGGTTTATTTTTTACTTACAGTTTCAGAAGACTTTAACACCATACTCACTAAGCAGTGTAGATCTCTTTTCTGATAATATGTGTTCTATGATCAGGTAAAGTATTGGAAGACTGCAAATATAGTCCCTGGTACTTCTAAAAAAAAAGAAATGGTACTGTGCATTTAGTGATGATGATATGCAGAACATGAGGATCCTAAGAGGACAAAGTTAAAATGCAAGGATATTAGTAGCTTTCACTGAGTTTGACAGTCAGCAAGAGCATCAGGTAGCTGTAATTTCATGTTACTAAAGTTTTTTGTTGCTGAATTTCCTTAAAACTTCTGTGTTTGTCCATGTTCTTTTTTAAAGAAGGGATTCCTTTTAGGGGTCTGTAATCAGTTATGCTGTTGTAGTTGCATGATACTAATAGTGAATAAGCTGGTGGAATATCAGATACTGTGGAATTCGAAAGTACAACTTTCTTCTGTGCCCTGTCACTGTAGAGTGGAAGTTCCTGCTTTAAAATGTTTGGGGTATGTGATTGGCAGTGGGGTCAGTGAGAAGCAGCAGCTGGCCTGATTGTTTGTCCCAGTCTCTTGATACTTACACCAAATTATGTTTAGAGTAACTTAAACCATGTTAAAGCAAGCAGCTTTTTTATTGTCATACTACCATCCCTTGCAATTTACAGCTCCTTCCTCCTGTCATTTCCAGTTTATCTTATCTTTCCCATTAAACTGTTGCAATTGTGGTAAGCTCTTTGCAAATTCTCTTCTTCATTATGCATGACATTACTTGTCTTCCACTTTGTACAAGAAACCCTGGCAGCAGTTTTATGGTGTGGCTGTACAGCCTCAGCTGGATAGCTGTATAGCAGTGTGGTCCAAGTCTACAGTAAATCATGCCCAGCTCTGCTCTTACTCACACTTCTCATCCTAATTCATCATTTCCAGTTAATTCCCACTAGCTGAGCAGAGTCATCAGGTATTTTAGTTTTTATTACAGATGTGTAATTTCAGCCCTCAGGTCTTCAGCCCTCAGTATTGAGGCGCTCTGACCATTCTGTGGGAGCTTCTTTCAAATCCCCAGAGCTTCATGCAAATCCTTGGAGCACTCACTTCATATCTTTCCTGGCTTCACTCTCCCTTGCACAGGTGAGGGACGGTGGCAGAGCAAGGCAGCTTTTGTTCAGCTTCAGCCTGCCATGCCACGTGCCAGGAATGCAGCTTCGGGTTATGATGTTCACAGGGGAGATGGATTTGAAGTGGAGGGCTTGAGGTGAAAGAGAAGAGGGATGCTGAGGAGCAGTGGGTGTCAGGCAGGGGCTAGCATGGGTGCCTCAGTGCCACTATCCACACACCCTGGGCACGTTTTCTAAATCCACTGTCTCCATGTCTACATGCTCAGCTCTCCAGCTCCAGGTCTGTGTGCTCTCCAGCTCATACATTAAACAGGGAGAGGCACTGGGAGGACGCAGGGCTGACCAGTGCAAGGGGTGGTTGTTCTCAGCTGGTAACACTGGATGGTCCTGAGGGATGAGGTGGCACTTGTGTAAAGTGTCCTTGTGTAAACAGTACTGGTTAGCAGTGCTGGAAAGGGGAATGATTTATGAAGAGTGAACGTTTGCAGTTTTTAATGAAATGTTTAAAGATATCTGCACAGACCCAGCTCTCTGTTCTGATTTTAAATGTTAGAGTCCCTCTAATTCTGGATTATTTTGACTAGGCACATCTGTTAAGACTCTCTCTCTTCTTCTGTCTCTCCTCTCCCCGAAGAACATGAGCCTCTAGACATGCACAGTTTCTGTCTTACTGTGAGCCTTGGTGGCTACCACATACTTAATGAAGGCTATTAACCACCTGGTGATTAAGTTGAAAGAGAGAAAGGAGAGTAACTTGAAATAGGACAGTGACTAAAAAGAAATATGATAACTAACTTGCATCACAAAATTTAAAAAATGTGTTTCCAAAACAGTTATGCCTTAGAATACACAATTATTATGAAACTATCAAATTCAATTTGTTTTGGAAACCACATTTGTGTATGTCACATCTGAAAAGTTTACAGAAAGCTTTTTCAGGTGTTTCTTCAGAAGGTGTTTTGCTCCTCTTGTCTAAACTGGCTTCCTGGTTACAGCTTTCTGCCTTCCCAGCATGTTGAGTCGATTCCTTTGGGAGGGAAGCTGACCTGACCTTTTAAACTGTCCAGTTAAATTAGTAAGCACGCACATTACATGATTTTTCTTTTCTATTTAATGTTAATATCTCGCTATTACTAAATTCACTTCTCCACCTGAATGCCTTTTGCAAAATGTCATGGAAAAATCATGGTTACCAGTAAATAATCATTACCAGATCAGGGGTAAACAACAGGAAAACAAACTGTATGCTGAAACATAACTCGTGGCTCTTAATGAGCCCTATAAACCAGTGGATGACAAATTTGTTGATTCATAATGATTTAAGCAAATTAATAAAGTCATGTTGGTTTTGGGACCTGTTTTTTGCTTTTAATGTCTGATGGTAATTTTCCAGTAGTCTACTTTAAATGAAAACATTGACTCACATAAATTAGCGTTTCTGTTTATGTTGACATTGTTATTTATTTTTGTAGAGGAAAAACCCCTCCTCTATCATCTCCTTTCAGAAATATTTTGGAATGTGCTGAAGAAACGTCATCTTTCTTTTGACATTCATGTTTTGTTTGGGTTTTTTCTTTCATTTTAGTTTCTATGAAGTAGTGTAAACTGTAGCTTAATTTGATCTGGCATCCCTGCAGTTGAACATTTGTAAGTATCTTGTATTGTGGCCCATCTGGGTTGCCATAGAAACCAGAGACCTCCATCCTCCTCCTTGTTGGAAATGGAATCAAAACAGTGCATCAGAGTGACTTTTTTCTAATACAAGTGCGAGCCCTGTGAAGAGCCAAAAGGAAAGGTTTCTCACTGGTTTTATGCTCTTATGGCCTGTTGTAGCTGTTGTTACAGTACCCCCTGTTTTCTTTGGAATATCTGGCAGCTGGGTAATAGAAAAAACGTGAGCGTCATGAAAAAGCCAAACTTGTGTGGTTAATCTTGCTCACAGCTTTTTCCTCTCTATCTTTTCTTGAAGTATTTGCCTCAGATTAGGCTGCTAACTAGGAAAGGAGGTGCAGAACATGTTACTGCAAATCGTTTGTGCTGCAAGGAATTCAGCTTGTACACGTGACTTAATGTTTCTCTACGCTGATCCTCTTAGAAGAAAAAACAGCCAAATAATTCTGGCAAATGTGTTAAAGTTTACCTTTCAAAACAGTAGAAATGTCAAGTGATCATTCTTCAAAGCCATGTGGGTTTAACAGATATAATTGCAAATTCAAATCCCGTCTCCTTTCCCCCATGTATGCTCCAGCTGTGTGCTCAGCAGTTTTGCCAGCATGCTGGTGAGTGGTTGTATCTCCTCCACAGGACAAAGAACCTTTGAAATTGCTCCTGAATACTAACCAGCACTGCCAATTGTACATGATTGTGGATTTCCAAAATAGGTTGAGAAATTTATTTCCTAAATAGCGACTTGCTCATCAAGTGTGAGACTGGCTCTGTCAGCACGAAGGGGGCACAGGAACAGTTTGGTTTTGTGTGTGGGAGAAAAAAATCTTAGTACAGTCTGTTCATGCTGAGTGTGCTGTTGCTGCCCTAAAAGCAGCTGCCTCTGCAGCCTCCACTGCTGGTGTGGTTTCTTGAGCAATATGGGTCACTGGGCAGGCTTCTGATATGCTTTAAAATTAATTAAGGAAATCAGGTTTTGCTCTGCAAAAGGTGGGTCGTCCAGTTCAGAGAGCTACACAGTGTGAGAATCTGTGCTGAAAGTGTTAAAGGGTTGGAGCAAAAACTCCTCTTTTGTCATTATTACACTGGAAGAGGAAGACTAGGGATGGGGAGGCAGAATGCTGCTATCCTGCATTATTTGTCTAGCTCATAATAAATACATTTGAAATGCAGAGCAGGTAAGGGCCACTGAATTATTATTACTATTTGCATACTACTAGTATGTGTTTAATATTTAAAAAGATTTTTGCAGGCTATGTTTTTGGCCTGAAGAGCATACAAGCTAATTATGCAGCCTGCCAGTGGGGAAACAAAAGAGGAAAACCAATTAAGAAGGTGGGCCTGTGGGGTTAAATGGAGCATGGTTTACTGGTCACTTCTTGCATGTGTGTATGTGAAATATGGACTTTTCTGCAGTGAGGTGGTTAATTTCTAATACCTTGAAAAAAATCTCAGCTTCTGCTCTGCACTACTTGTGTTACCTCAGACATCCCTCTGAGCGTGGGCCTGACGTATCCATGAGAAGGAACTTCTTTTAAAAGAAATGTGCCCTTTTTTCCCCAGTCAAGTTGATAAAATAAAATACCTTGTCCTGCTAGTATTGCCTGCCAATGAGAAAGGACTAGTTTTTCTTGTCAAACTTTGCTGCTTTTTGATTCAGCTTTAAATCCTCTGTGAATGCCCTTTGCTTGTGTAAACCCATTTATTCTTACTCCTTTCTGTGTTTTCTAGTTTTGTTTTGTTTAGAGCTTACTTTTGTTTTCTCCTGAGCTTTCTCTCTATTAGTGACAGCTTGACTGTCTTTTTGTGCACAATAACAAATGTATTTTGGATTAAGTGTCGTTTTGATACCAAGATATTCATATGACAATTTTAATGAAAAATCTACTCATAATGAATAACTCATTTACAACATGAAGTAAAGTATTCCTTTTTGTGCATTAAAATCCTTGCTCTCTTTTAAATTTCTGCAACACCTATGTTCCACTGACATTTCTATTGCAACTTATTAATACTTTCTTAGCTTTTGGTCATGGTGTTTCTTTTTCTAAAGTAAAGTTAGATCACTAGTTACTTACATGCCCTTACATGTATTTACTGATACAACTGTGGGTGTGTAGTATAGATGTAAAAGCCTCTTTTCTCTGCTTACATTCTGATGCAATTCCAGATAAAAAAAAATATAGTTTTGTCAAAGTGAACAAATAGATATGCCCTATTTTCTTGAATATGTACCCCATCATATTTATTAAAAGAAACCCTGAAGCTTTTTTCTCCAAAACACCCCTTTGTTTCAGCATCAGTTTGGTTTATTCAGAGTTTCATTTCATACTTTGTTTCATTAAGACTGCCTGATGCCTCTTGCAGGTATAGCTAGTCAGACTGGTTTGTAGCAAGAAATGTGTTCATCCATTAATATATTGCATGTTCTCTGAAATAACTATCAAGTCTCAAAGAGGAACTTGCACTTCATTATGTTATGAAAACCTACAATAGTTTGTTTAATCCTTTCTTTAAAAAAAAAGTTAATTTGCTTTTAAAAGTATGAGCATGCAGAGGCAATGAAGAAATCTTCATCTCCTGTAAAAACACACTTATTATTTGTTTACTATTGCAAAAAGGTGAATTACAAGAGAGCTTATTTTCTATTTCTTACCTCTCTCTGACAGAGAACTCCTTGGAGAATTATAGAAATTAATCAAAGCCTTCTTCAGAGTTAATTTTACATCTCTAGCACTTACAGACTCCCTTTAAAAGTTTTAACAAAATAGTGTACAGAATATATAATAGTTACACAGAAAGTTTTAGCCAGTTGTACTAGGACTCTTTTCTAACCACTTACAATGAGGTAATTAAATTAGTATTTGTGATACCAATAGTCTTCAAGGATTATTACAACAATGGTATAGAAAGCCTCAGCAGTTCTCCCCTGGGAGTCCTTCACCAGACTATATGTTTCTCTGTGTGTTAAGCTAAAAGATCTCCTTACCCACCTCATGGCCTGTGAAACCCTCAAGAGATTTTTATTGACATGATTAAAAAAGAAAGTACCTGTATTATTTTTGACAGATCTGTGAAAAGAGAATGATGAGCCAGTGTAGAGCAAAATTTTTCCTTCTGGAATATTTTCTAAGAGGTGTTGGGAAAAGAACAAACCTTGCCAAAAAGTTCTGAAGAGGCATATTTCTCAGATGATGTTAAGAAAAAGTCACATCAACTGCAATATCATATTCTTCAGACGTGAGCTTGGCCTGCTTGTCAGAAAACAATATTCCAAATGGTATCAGCAACCATGGGATGCCCAGAGGAGTACAAGCACCTCTGCAATGCTTTATTCCAAAAGTAGTTTCAACATGCAATGCTTACAGCCACGGATTTTGGAGGTTTTGGTCATGCTTGTAGTACATACTCAAAAAAATTCAAGAGAGCAAGTAACAGAGGCACAAAAGTACAATTCATGTGTACATAAGTTCAAAATTCTTTGCTACAGAAGTAAGAGCTAATTGTGGCATAAAAATGGGATTCTGCCTTTCTTCCCAGTGCTCTCCTGACTGTCCTGACATATTTTAATCCCAACTCAAACAAGATTTCATTGAGGTTGAGCTTTGAAGCACTGTAGATACATTTTTACAAAGCAAGAGGTATGGATGCGTTGGATAATTTTATTCCGTGTTCTAATGAAGTATGTTTCAAATTTATTAGTTTTGAGAGTGAGTATCATTTGAAGAGAAATTATAAAAATTCATAATGTATCTTAGGTCATATCAAGAGCATCCCAACAACCACGTTTATTGTTCATCCAAGAAATTACTGTGACAAAGTTACCTACAAAATCAGTGTCGAGTCACATCCATGTATTCTGAATTTATGTCATATTGTAGGCTTAGATAACGTAAGTAAAATTGCATTAAAGATAGAATTGACATATTTGGATAAAATTTAAGAAGGTTTGGGAAAGGAGGACCAAAATCTGTTAGAAAACAAGTAAGACATAGAAGGCAGGTTGTATGTTAAGCAACTTTAATGGTCACTCTGAAAAGCAGGGTTGAGTTGGAGTGTTAACCTTATTGTTAGAAGAAAAGGACTACCTCCCTTTCCTTTGTACTGGGGGGGATCTTGACAACATTCACCAGAACTCTGAAATAAAGTTCCTTTGCCATTCTGAATAAGGGTGGTGCTGGATTTATAGCTTGCCTTGCAGCACAAACAGATTTTGTTTCAGGCACTTCAAAATTAGCAAGACTGAGAAGAGCAGATCATTTTAAAATACTAGCTGAAAGCTGGGAAACTTAGTGTAGAAGAGACTAAGTTGGATTTATTTGTAGAGATGACCAGCGTAGAGTATAAGAGATGTTGTTTGAAAGTGCAGATTTTGAAGAGTTTCCTTTATTTTTTTTAGATACCTTGGATTCTGTCCCAGGTGGTTTACAATCCCTTCTTCCAAATTTGTTTCCCCTTTATCTGTGTAAGCACGTGCTGATGCTGTTGCTCAGCATACATAAATGCTGATCAGCCTTTCTGCACGTGGAAAATAGCTTTCTTGGCACTGACTTTAAAACTCCTATAGAATACATTATTAAACGAAGAAGTCTCTCTTTCTAGAAAAGCCTATTACTTATGTTGTCATCCCTGAGAAGGTTATAGATAAATACAATGCTGTTTGTTAATAGTGTGGCCTTCAGAACATACAACAAACAACCCCAGATACTGAAAGTGCAATAAAAAAAAAGATTTAAATTTAAAAAGTCATTTTCCTTCTTTGTACTCTAGTTGCATACACCAACATGATCTAATTATAATGTAATGACAGCTTCTTTTCTGCTGCCCTGCATGCTTTAATGCTCTAAATGCCTTTCTTTTGGCAGGTCTCTGCAGTGAGGCAGAAGCATAGTAGCTGTTCAGTTCCCTGTAGTGAATAATTGCCTAGATCTGCATTTGGCTTTCAAATGGTAGATCCTGTATGTATGAAGTTCAAGGAGTAGAGTTGTGAGGGAAGTGTGTAGGGTGAGGCTGGTGTCCATCTGAGTGTAATTTATCTGAATATGGCCCAGTAATAGAGCTTCAGCCCAACTTCTGCTAAGTCTTCCTTCAGTTACACCTGCTGGTCTTGCAGGCTCTGCTGAGCCTTATCAAACACAGCCAGTTTGTGCTGCTGGTGTGAAGGCATAGGGGAGCTCTCATGTGGAAGGTTAATGGAGTATAATTAGAAAGACAAATGAGCTGCTCAACCACTCTAACTCACTCTACCTGCACTGACAGTGACAAGTGCCCTGATCTTGTATAAACCCTAGAGCAGAGGTTTAACAATCTAAAATTATGACAGCATAGCTGTCAAACAAGAAAGCACACTGTGAAGAAGTAATATGAATTTACAGATTGTTTACTTTCCCTTCTGTGGTCTCTGTTAGTGCTTTTTTTATGTTGGATATTGTCCTTATTGATACAACAGGTCTCAAATACTTTTTCCTGTGATGGGCCCATCCAAGTTGGAAAGATTGTTGTTTCATGTGGGGCTTCTTTCTGTCTACACCTCACATAACTGTTACCTTGAAAGGTGAAGTGATAGCACCTTCCTAAGGCATTTTGTTACCAAGGAATTAAGCTGTCATAAAGAAGAGTTCTGGCAGGAGCAAGAACAGCTACTGTGGCTTATGTTCCAGGCACTAAGCAAAATTTAAGGTTTAGACACGTAATTTGAGATTAGATGTTAATGCCTGATCATGTTATTTAAATTAGGTACTATGATTTTAAAAAATGCCATGTTCATAAAATGCTTTTTGTCTTCCATCTAGCACAAAGATGGTTGGTTGGTTGGTTTTGTTTGTTTGTTTTTCTTTAAAAGAATACTAATAAACTTCAGTTGTCATGGCTTAGGCCCAGCTGGTATCAACCAGGCTTCCACCTGCTCACCTCCCACTGTGGGACATGGTGGAGAAAATCCACCCAAAAGGTTGTGAGTTGAGACAAGGACAGGAAGGTTTTTCACTCCCCAATTATAGTTACAGGCAAAATCATACTCAACTTGGGAAGAAATAATGAAGAAAAAACTAATTTCATCTGCCAGGAGAAACGTGATCATGTCTTAATGCCTCCCCCCCACCTCTCCCTTCTTCCTGGGCCCAGATTACTTCACTCCTGCCTCCTGCTCAGCAGCACAAGGGGACGAGGAGTGGCAGGATTTTAGTATCAGTTCACCACACGTTGTTTCTTCTGCTTTTTCCTCGTCAAGGGGAGGAGCACTCCTCACAGCCTTCCCCCCCCAACGTGGGGTCCGTCTTGTGATGGAGAGAGAGTCCTTCAGGAGCCCCTCCAACATAAATCCATCCCACCAGGTGCAGTCCCTCAGGAACTGCTCCAGCCCGGGCTGCCCACAGAGTCACAGCTGCTGTGGGAACAGTCACCTCCTCTGACACGGGCTCCTCCATAGCTGCAGCTCCACGTCTGCCCCTCTCCGTGATCCTGCACAAGCTGCAGCTTCCCATCTGTTCACCTGTGACATTTCAGGGGCTTTTCAACCGTGGTCCTTCAGGGACTGCTCCACTGTGCTGCTCCTCCATGGGCTGCAGAGGAACAGCTTTCTGCCTCACCACAGGCTGCAGGGAAATCTCTGCTCAGGCACCTTCTCCCCCCCCTTCCTCACTGACCTTGGTGTCTTCTCTTTAACACTGCTTACTCTCCCTTCCCCCTCCTCTCTCTCTGCAGGCCGTTTTTTTGTATTTTTGCAGTTTTGTTTTCTTGAGTATGTTATTCACAGAGACACACACAGCTTCCTATATCTGCTCAGCCTTTGCCAGAGGTTGGAAGAGTTAGAACCAGGGGAGCTTCCAGCAGCTTCTCACAGGAGCCACCCTTCTGGCCCCCATGGCACTAACCCAAAGCAGTTGTGAACTGCACCTAGGAAGTAGAGAGAAGACACCACACATCAAATCCAAACGACAAGGAGATTGTCCAGTGTAAGTTCCTGCATGTTAAAGGTCATATGCTGGCACCTGGTGTGATGTCTTCTAACCTCAGGGAGACCAGGACATTTTGCTTATCAGGGGACTAAGATTTTGGCTTCCACATTCTTGTGTTGCAGAAGACAGGTGGTAGATTGGTCTGCCAGTTATTCTGAAGGCCCTTGCAATGTCAGCAGGTTAATTAGGGAAAATTTGCCCAGCTAACCGTAGCAGGAGGTCCCCATCCAGCATTGCAGTGAAAGGGAAAAAAGCCAACATCCCAGCAAGTCTGAGCTGGGGAAATTTTTTGCTGTTCCAAGTAAAAAAAATCAGTATAAATCTAAAAATGTAAAGGTGGCACACACTGAAAGGCATCAGAGGAGGAAGATAAGCTTGCTTTGCTTTCCTTCTTTTCTCTAGATGTGGACAACATCCTGTGTTCCAGAGGAATGTGAAAAAACAATGAGTATTCTGGTTGGTTGTGCCTCTGGACATGTTCATATTCTAAAGAGTAAGGCTGTCTTTATGCAGGGTTTCAGTGCTGGAAAAGTGTACTGGGAACAGTGCTTGCAATTAAACTCACCCTGATAAGGGACAGGAATGAGCAGAGGCTTCCCAGATCCCCGTCTTCCTCACATGTACTATGCTTTGGAAAGCTGTATAACCTTACCCTAAAGACTTCATTAGTCTGTTACCTCTCATATTAGGCTGTTCCAGCAGTTAACTAAATCTGCATCTTATTTCAGGGTTGATTTTGTCTACTTTACCAACTTGCAGAATCATTACTTTACATTTCTCAGAGAAACTAGAAACTCGCCCATCATCATCTTTCCTTTCTGTGCACAAGTATCTGTACTCATTGAGAAGACACCTCTAAATAAACTGGATATTCTCAGTCCCAGTAAGCCTCACATTGCAATGTCGTTGGTTGTGTCCTTGATTTTGTTTGTGTTTTTCTCTTGAACTCTCTCCTGTAGCTCTACATCCCTCATGAAAAAGGTAGATTTCCTTTTTATTGGCAAAATGCCTGTTCTTGAGTGTTTTTGTGAGAAGTGGAAGTTCACCAAATCTTCAGTTGTTGAATAGTTTTAGCCTTATTTAGGTGCTTTTTGCACTGAGATAAATAAACACAAAGTCCCCCTCTCCTTGCCATTTGTGGTGAAAATACAGCTAGTCATTCTGATCAGGCATGAAGCATGAGCACAAACTGTGTGTGTTTCCTTGCATGAGGAGGAGAGGAGGTGAGATTTTAGTCGTGAGAGTGGCTAAAGGATGCAAAAGAATCCTGCTGAAGCTGATTAATTTTTTAGTCAAGGGACTGTGTTCCTGTGCAATAGTACATTGTAAAATTACTTGATGACTTCCTTTCTCCATGGGTTATTAAAAAAATACAAGAAGTTACTAGATTACTAAGTAGTCTTCTATTTAGATTGATAGCTTCTAAAACATAAAGTAACTTCATTAATCTGAATTGCTCTACTGTGCCTGCTTAATTCAGACAAACTCAATTTAAAGGATGTCACATTAGGAGGTAAATGGAGGTAAAAAAACCCCTAGGATGTAGGAGGAGCAGTAGGACATCCCTGGCAGAGGTGTTTATCTGAGGTGAGTGGCTATCATGTATAGATGTGAATAACTTTCCCATAGGGGTACTTGTTTCTGCATGTTCTCCTGCAGAGGAGTAATAATTCATGGTAATTTTTGTGCTGAAATTGTATACACCAAATTTTGGTCCATGACAGATTTTATAGACCACATTATACACTTCTGGAAAATTAGAGTCAGTCAGACATCACAGAAACATCATTATGTTGAAGTACAAAAGAACCCTTGTTTCATTTATGCACAATCTAGGTGGCCTTTTTTTTTTCATAAGGAGATTTTTTTGCCTGAAACAGGCAAATGAGGTAGAGCAAAACAGAGGTGTGCAAGATAAAATTAAAATGAGCACCTTCTCTGTGGTAGTCAGGAGTTTTAATTTTTTTCATTCCTTCAGCCTTTTTATGTTGAGGTGATCCCCACATCCTCTTACCAGTTTATATTTGCACTCAGAAGTATTTCTGGGAAGCAGAAAAACCTAAACCACAGAAAACCTTATCAAATCTTGTCAATTTCATTCCTTTCATTCCATTCCTCCTTAATTGCATTCGAAGTACTGCACTTAACTCTTTTTCCTATTCTGTTTTGCCTGTTGCTCTGCACTTAATACTCCATTCATTAAGGGCTTCATTGTTTGATTATTATAGCTGTTCTTACAAGTTTCTTTCCATTACTATAAGTACCAAGTTAAGAAGGTAGATATTACATTTATTTAATTTATAAGCTGAAGGAAAATGTGGTATCTGTGCTGCTCCCAACTAGGTAAGTCTCTGTTCCCTACTTTGTGCAAGAGTAAAAATCCTAAAACAAGAAGACAGTGATGCATAAGGCATTCATGGTACAATATTCCCTTCCAAAAATTAATTAGTCTTGTGGTGCTGCAAATGGCAAAAGACAGAGTACTGAAAATAAAGTAATCAAGAAGCCACATAAAGCAGAGTGGTACAAAAGCTATTTTTGGTCATTCTCATTTATAATTCTAGGTATATTTTTAAGTAAAATAAAAAATATGAGCATTCTTTTCCATTAAGAATGAAGGAATGAATATTGTTTTCAGAACTTTATATAATTCACTCCCAAAAGATTTCTAGCAACTTCAAGCAGTGTTCCTCTATCATAAAAGAAAAATCCCACATTTTTTTTCAAAGTATGTGTATTCATATGTGAACTATTTGTTCCAGAATCACACCTGTAGTAATTATATTAAGTGGTCTAAAATAGAAGTATTAAATACAAGTTTACCAGCATTTTTAATAATAAAAATATTTTTTCACATCATGATAAAGCTATATAATAATACTTATCTGACAAAATGTCAAAGTTGATTTTTATGGAATGAAGATACAGAATCATAGAATCTTTTTGGTTGGAAAAGACCTGTAAGAATATCAACTCCAAAGGTTAACCCAACACTGCCAAGTCCACCATATCCCTAAGTAAAACATACACACATCTGTGAAATACCTACAGGGATGGTAACTCAACCATTTCCCTGGGCAGCCTGTTCCAGTGCCTGACAACCATTTCAGTGAAGAATTTTTCCTAATACCCAATCTGAGCCTTCCCTGGCACAGCCTGAGGCCATGTCTGCTTACCATCACTTGAGTTCCATTTTACACAAGGAACTCTACGCTGCGTTTAGTCATTGTATTAAAGATATTAAGACTGCAAAACAAGCTCACTCATTTAGGGCTTACCAAAATTTACTGTACATTTTGGTCTGTCTCTTGTGCTCATCAGTGTGTGTTGCTCAGTTTATCCTACATTGTGGCAGAGGGAGGAGAAGCATTTGATTTCCTTGATGTGTTCTGCAAGCCCTTTCCAAAGAATCATAGAATGGTTTGGGTTAGAAGGGACCTTAAAGATCATCTGGTTCCAACCCCTTTGCCATTGGCAAGGACACCTTTTACTAGACCAGGTTTTAGACATGTAGAAGTCCTTGTATTGTGCATCTTTTAGACATTTTTTCAGTGGGCTAAATGCCAAACATGCTCTTTGAGATAGTTACTGTTGTGTTTGCAATGCAGCCATTGACTGGATATGGTTAAGATGTCTATTTGTTTAGCAAAGCCTTAAAAAATACAATTAGGTTTTTAAACTATAACAAGAAAGGGTGCACATTTCAGTACTCATACCTTTTCACTAAAAGGCCCCATTTATCAGGTTGCTTACCCAGATGAGGGTCTGTCCTTGAGAGAACAGAGTCTGGATGGCTTCCAAATGTGGCCTCCACCCAAGCACCATGTCTGCTTTGTCAGGGTGGCTGTTTTGAGACAAATACTCTTTCCAGGATTCTACATTCTCTTTCCATTTTATTCACAGTAGCTGCCACCTTGTATATCCCAGCCAATGTTTCTGAGCCACTGTTTCTCGTTTGGGGGGGAGAACAGGTGACAAGATCCCTAATCTGACTTCCTGGAGTTGGTGGAGTAGGAAAGCCAGTGCTGGCAGGCAGTTGAGCAATTCAGATTACATCATCTCTCTTTTTGTGATGGAAAAGGTATGCATTGCAAGGCTGTTCAGTATTTTGCCTTTTCTCTCATTTTCAGAAGACTTTGAAGTTTAAAAAACAGGTCCTCCTTTAGCTGTGTGTGCTTTTCTGAATGTTACCTGGATGAAGAAGAAAAAGCATTACCAAATAAAGCGAGGGATCTAATATTTCAAAAACTGCTCTACTGTGAGAACTACTTTGTTACTGATTGATTAAGATGGAAATAATGCTTAATAAGTTAATAAACCTTAAGAAGTTTGCTCCCAGGACATTCCTTATAGCAACATATTCATCATAGTTTTTTGTATGCACAGAGAAGACAGCTTTTGGCACACAGACATGGCCAAGAAGGCAGAGAGGCAGATTTTCTGTTTAATCAAACCAAAATAATCTTCTAATGGTGTGTTAGGATCTGGTTTGTGGCGTGAATAAGAAAGTGGTGTTGCTAAATGTCACAGTATTGATTACAATTATTACCTTTAAGACAAGGTCATATAAAATGCTTAGGGCTCTGTGAACTCAGTGTCATAAATGGTTCTTGATGAGATTGGTGATAAAGGTGTCAGAGAACAAGAGCTATGAGATGATGTAGCAGGCTTACAGGGCACAGTTCAACAAATGGGTTTTGAAGTAATCTGATAGTAACCATTGCAGGGGGCTAGCAATTACTTCTCAGGTAGAGTACAGTTTGGAAGAAAGGATGTGATTATTAATTTTTTTGTGTGTGTTCTGCATGTAAGGAGAGGATTTGCATTTGTCTGTGAGGAGAGTTCAGTAAGCCAAGATGCTTTTCATACATTTGTAATGTTGCAGGAAAATAAATTCCTAAATTTTAGGAGTACAGGGATGGCTAGAGCTATGCAGCAAACTATTGTGTTTATGATTATGTGTTTGATAGAATTAATGTCAATATAAAATTATGAATTTTTCAGTAAGTATTTCATTAAATAATCTTAAAAATGGGAAGGAAAAAAATACAATTACTGCATTTAAAGAATTAGGAATATTTCTTTAAGAGTTGTGTGGTACATTTAGATAACCTCAGTCTCACTGATACTCAGCTGCTAAGGCACCTAGCTACAACTTTATACCACCTTTGGCAATTTTCAGTCGTACAGATTGTACTTTCTGCAGTACAAACCACCTTCAGGATTTATTAACAACAGTCAAATAACTTAAGAACAATATTAAAACACAGTTCTAGTAAAGTGTCAAGTCTGGCAATAGATGAGAGTTTCTTTCAAACTGCCCTCTTGTTTAATCCCCTCTTTAATCAAGAATGTGCTGATATTGCCACTGACAGACACGTGGGAGGCTCTTGTGCACGAGCCCGAGGTGTCAGACCACCCTACACAGGAGAATGCAGCACAGGGTAGTGTTGAAAATGGCAAGGATCTGCTCTTAGCTCTTGTGAAGGTGCAAACTCAGTGTCACTAATTAATTCTGGAATACCCTGTTCAGTCCCTCTTTATAAAGTACTAAATAACAGATAATCCCAATAGTCCTTCAGGTAGTAAATTTTTTTCAGTAATTTCAGTGTGGTATTTTTACTGACAGTTGGTAGAAGTAGCTTAGTAAACTGTGTAAGCAATTGGCATGCCCTGCAAGCTTCAGTTTTACTTTCTGAATCTTAAAAGCATGAGATGTTTCTTCCAATTTAATATCTGCATAATGGATATGGGTGGCAGGATATGCTGCTGCCAGGCAGCTCTCAGCAGACTTCAACGGGCTGCTATAGACTTCCAGAGCAACACTGTTTTTCCACTCATGTTATCCATCTTGTGACAGATACGCTGAGCCTCAGTTTTTGTGCAAAGCACTAAGAGAAGTTGTGCTCCAGTCCTGTTTTTTCTCAGCTCTGCAGGGCCTGGGGGTGAAACATGTGAATGCAATGTGACTCACCTCATTCCTGCTCCCATCCTCTCTGGCTCTTGGCGAAGGAGTTGTCCAGCCTGCATCTCCCTCACTTCTCTCTTTCTCACTCTCTTCATTAGTATTTTTTTTAAGCCTTTCACTAATGTTCCCCCTCCCATCATAAATAACAAGATGGAAGTGAATTCTTGGGTCATTGCTGCTGATTTCCTCCAGCTGGGTGATCAGTAAGAGAGAACCATTATTGCTGAGTTTCATACAGGCAGCATTGGAAGACAAAACCTCCCTTCCTGTTGGTGCTGGGTACAGTAATTGTTTATCTTCCTGTGCAGTTTGTGTGCAGTGCATTATTTGGCAGGTAATCCATAGGCTTCTTGTGTAACTTCTTTTCCAATACTTTTCTCTGTCCTCCTTTCCTCCCCCTTAGGTTACTCTCTGAAAGTTTTTTTTCAGCTCTTGTATCTGCTTGCTGACATGGCAGTTTGATTTGCATGTTAATGTGGTTTATCTTTTCAAAATGTGATTTTATATTATTGTTCATCTCTTGCGTGTATGAATGAGCTGATAAACATGGGCCATTTAAAACTATGTGAAGTATCTAAATTAGAAAAATGCCTTCTGCTCTTATATTATTGGACATATTGGGGCATTGGAATGGGCTGCCCAGGGAGGTGGTGGATTCTCAGTCCCTGCAGATATTTAAAAAGAGACTGGATGTGGCACTCAGTGCCATGGGCTGGGAACCGCAGTGGTGGGTCAAGGGTTGGACTTGATGATCTCTGAGGTCCCTTCCAACCTGGCTAATTCTATGATTCTATGATTATTTCCTTGTTCTAGAAAGGAACAAACAATTTACAGCTTTTAGGCTTTAACAGCTTTCAGCCCTTTGCTGGGTGCAGTGTAAACTGGACCTGTTGCTGTCCATTAAAAAACTCCTTGAATATCCAGTGGGGACAGGCCTGTTTCCTGGCTCCAGCAGGAGCATGCATCCCTGGCCAGGGCTGGGGGTTTGTAGAAGCTGGGCAGTCCCCCCATACACCTTTGACTTGCTTATGAAACGGAGGTGGTTGTTTTATTTGGCTTTTCAAAGTTCTAGTCCTTAAATCTGCCACTTTAGGAACCTGCACCTTTTTTAATCCTCTTGTGGGACAGAGGTACACATTCAGTGTGTGAGGCAGTGTGCCAGTTCAACTTATCATAAGCAAGATATTCAGAACCAGAAGTCTAAAGTATACAGAAGGAACAATGCAGAGAACAGATATTTTGTTAGCTCAGAGATTCAAAATCCTGTGTTAAAGAAATTTGAGGGGGAAAATTGTTTCATTTCACTGTAAACAGCTGGATTTTTTTTTTCTTTATTCCATCTCTGGTTTGTACTTTGTCTTAATGATTCAGCACAAAAAATTAAATATTTTCTATTGTCAGAATGTTTTGTTTCATTTTGGTTTTGTTTTCCTTTCCCTGTAAGGAAGCAGCCTACTCTGTCACCACCTGTCTCTGCTAGAGGTTTTCTGGCCATTATGTTTCCACTAGAGTTTTCTAAGTGGAGCCCTTTCCATGTCTGTTGACCTAACTGTCCTCCTCCCAAACTAACCTTGTTGTGTAACACTTCTACATTGTATGTATGCTCTTGGATCTTAAATAAATACCTAAATATTTTTAAAGCTGAATTATTTTGGCGGTAGTTGGAGTTCAGAAAAAAATCCCCATTTTCTATCATGCCTACAAAAGGTAAAAAAAGTCTAGTTTTTGCTGCAGGTCCACTGGTCTGCTTTTAAATCTGTTGAGTTACTGTATAGACAATGGCTAACAGAAAATAAACTTCTTTTAAAATAATTAAAACTTTCCTGGAAGTTTTAATGTAACATGAAGCCTTTTAGCTCGGAGAAATAAATCTCTGCATCTTCCTTCCCATGTAGGTAGCCCTATTTGATTTTCTTTCAGGTGGCAATATTTAAGAGTGACAACACAACTCCTGCCCTTCCCATTCCCCACTTTGCACTCAATCTGGCTGTCTCACCACTCAGTTCAGATGCTTGGTACAAAGTGGCATACCTCTTGCCTTCAAGTCAGCCTTGAGTTTAACCTGAAGTCCTTTTTTGTTACTGTAGGAATGGTGCACGTTTAAAAAAAGACAGAAGCTTTAGAATATGACTGCTAACAAGTCTCATATGAACATAAGTTATTGGGGTCTTGCAGGTATTGGTGAACAGCCTGAATTTGGATGGGTGGGTTTCTGCAAAGACAGCCAGGTCACTGCTGGGCAGCAGCTCTCCTCTGTAACCTGTTTTGACACTCTGTTCATTAGATAATACCAGTGTTTAATGTTCTAAAAACAGAAAGCACAGTCAGCTTCTGAGCAGTGTTTTATGTACATGAAATAAATGTTAACTTAAGGTGTTATTCTCTTCTCTAGTTTCTGCAGCTAAATAACTGGTACAATTTCTGATTATGGTTTTGTTTACCTGTTAGAAAAGAGTGGTGGAACAGCTTCGAAAGAATTTGATAGTGAAGCAGGAGCAGCCAGACAGTAAATTCCAAATCCAGCCGTTGGCACAGTCAGAAAACAAGCTACAGACAGCACAGCCACAACCACTACAACAACTACAGCAACATCACCATCAACAGCAGCAGCAGTCTACTGCACCCTCTCCAAACGTGATTGGATCACAGGTAAAAAATCTCTACAATCATTATTTGCTTTGCTGAATGTGAAGTTTACTGAAAAACAAACCAAAAAGAAATAAACCAAAAACTCAAAGGTGTGGAGAGCAAATTAAAAGCCTTCACTTACACACCCTCTAGCATATTAACAATAATTTCTCTTGCACCTATGTACTTGTGGTTTTTGTGCCTGTTACAGCAATAACATCCTATTTCAGTTAAAAAGTTTCAGAAAAGGAGGATGGCAGTGTCATCTTTCTTAAAAATAAATGAAAGTTTAGCAAACACACCTGTCTTTTCCATACCTTCATGAATGATTGCCTGTATCCAGTAGGTTTCAAGAAACAGTGAAGACTTTACATGCACTGTATGAAGTGTATGATTAAAATATGTTATTTTTAAAAGACTAACAGAATGCTCACTGTATCTGCAAGCAAAATGTAAGAAAACATTTTCCTCTTCTTTCTGCTTGGTTCTTTTTCAACAAATGGAACTTGTACCAAGTCATACTTACCTGATTCTTCTAGTAGTCTAACAGTATATAATGGTAATTGCAAAGTTTGAATTTTAGAAAGTCCTGTCTTTCCTGGGAATGTACAGGGGGTTTCAGTGCATTATAGGATTAGAGCCATAATCCCAGAACTCACAGAAGTTGTCTGCAATTACTGAGAGGGAATTCCAAACTGTTTCAGACTCTCTTGTTGAAATAGTTTGATTCCCTAAAGTATGCTAATAAAAGAGCAAGAAAATGCAGGGGAGATGTTTTCTAGTAAGAAGTGTATGTGGGGGGGTCTTTTTCTCCCATTGGTGCAATCTCAGGAGCTGAAGTTGACCTGGATAGTCAGATGGCTGAATTCACTTTTGAAGTTTAGTTTATGCACATTGCAGTGAATCACAACCATAGGTCTGGCCAGATGTGGTTCTTTGTCTTCCCTTTTCCTGGCAATAGGGGGAGGAGAAATGGTTGGGCTGTTAGTTCTGTTGTTAACTCCACAGCTTATTTTGGGTGCTGTCTAAAAATGTATTTGAGAGAGTTAGGTAATTGTATTTTTTAGGGTAGAATATTGAAGAAATGAAGCAATTTTAACTAAGGAAAACACATTTTTGAACACCTACATCCATATCAAAACTAAAACAGAACAAAGAAATAACTATTACTGTGGCCTAAAATATTTACAGGGAAGCAATGTGTCACTGTTTGCTGTATCACTGGTCTCTGTTTTCAGTCTGGAAACATGACTGCAAAAGCAGTTTCATGCATTTCTCCATATTCCACACTTTGTATTCATGCATTAACTTGCAGGTCATCTCCTGGGCTGTTAAAATTGAGGTTTTGTTCAAAGATGAAGAGCTCTCTAGTGAAACAATCAAAAAACTGCTATACCCTTCTGACTATCATTGGTACAGTTATACTTTAAAAGTAATTATAAACTGAAAGGCAGGTCGTCCTTTCATTTGAATAAATAAGGCAGCTTTTACCCTTAACACTTTTCTGTTTCTATGTTAGTGTAATTCTGAAGTAACCTATTTGCTTGTGTACATATTTTGCACCTAAGGTTGAACCTCTTGTCCTGTTGCCCCTCAGTCTCTTTCAGCAAAGAAAAGTCAAATATTTTGTCTCTAGATAATACCTACTTTTGTAGATAATACATCTTTCAAGGCTGTCCCAATATAGAGAATGCTTTCAATGGTTATTTTCAGAGTAATTAAATTTAGGAATCAAGGTATATATTGGTTCCTAAATATATACATCACCTGCCTTAATAGTGATGTTTTAATATACTTAATATAGTCCAGTAAGACAGGCTTCTAAAATTTTCATAAAGCAGCAGGCCTGCCAAAAAGGTCGTGTTACTTTGTGAAATAACACAGACTTACTGTGAATGCCACTTCAGTATGGATTCATGCATTGAAAACATTTTGAAGGTAATTAATTTAGCTTTAAAAAAAGGATAAAACCAAGGTAATTAATACTCAGCAAAGTTACAGGGATATTCAAGCTTGGTGATGTGTTGACTGAAACTATACTCTTAGTACTTGTGGACTTCACTAGGACCCCTTGAAAGAGTCACAGTCTTGCAGTTACATGGTTGATTACACTTTTCTTTAAAATGCTTCTGGGTGAATGTAAAGCTTGAGAAAATTATACCATGTTACATCTCATTGGAAAAGCTTCAATGATATTACTGCAACAGAGGAATGAAGGCTCTTGCTTTGGCAGAAGTGCAGCAGAGGTCAATAAGAATCTTTTGAATCTCAGATTAAAAATTAAGGGAATTGTTCATGTTGAGTCAAGGAGAAGATAGTTATGTCTGTATTTTGTATAAACGTGGAAAATTGAAGTATGAATTATCCTTTGATTTGGGGCATTATTCAGTTTGGTTTTTTTTTCTTATTTGGGTGTAATTAACAGGGTTAATCATTATGAAATTAATGGTGTGAAGGGAAAGTGCATTTTTGTTTAAGGAAATAACACTGCAGAAAATACTAATAATCCAACTGGAAATATATCTGTATTTATTAGAAAGAAGAGAAGGGTCTTGTGTGATTAGAATCAAGCAGTCTAAATCACACGTGTTGAGAACATGGGAAAGACTGCCTGATCCCTGTTTCTCCATTTTTTTCATGTTGTAGAGCTCACCACTGATGTCAGGAGGGAATAGTGGTTATTTCATATGAACATTTCATTTATGCCAATAACTCTTTTGACCATGCAATGCTGTATGTACAATGGATTGTGCTGAGTGTCACTGATCATGAATTTTCAGTGCATATTGTGCTCAGATTTTATGTGGAGGCTCTCTTGCCTTGTTGCTTTTTGGATAAGATTTGTAATTGTCCACTTCCCCTAACATCTTAGAAGACAGTATATTTTAAAACACAATTATGAAATTATTGTTGCTTTAACTTTGGAATTTGTGGGCATACTCTGTTCAGGCATTCCAGATAAATACTGGTGTTGAGTGATACAAACCCACACTCTTTAAAACAGGCCAGGAGCCACCTTGGTGTCACATATATATTAAAATCTACCCTATTCCACAGAAGTTAACCTTAGTTGCCTGCAGCTGTAGGGACTCATACTCAGCTCTTGCAGCTTCAGGATAGTCTCATGGATAGTGTTAAGAAAGAAAGTTAAGGGCTGAATAACTGGATGGCTGAAATTCGAGATACCAAAATCAAAATACGTTTTTGTTCTTAAAGAAACCAATTTTTAAATGTTTTTTCCTCTTCCTCTGCTTGTGGGGATCTCTGTAAATAACGTTTTTATCTTAAATTAGGAGTTTTATTTGGTGGGAAGCTAGTTTGCTGGTATGTTTCATAGCCCATCACATTAATGGTTTGATATTGACAGTACGGTTGGAAGTAATATGAAACTAAAAGATCCAGAAATACACGTGCTGGTATTGACACTTGAGATTGCTGTTTTCTTGGGAGTTTGTTTTGAATCAATCTGTAATGCTGCAGATTATTAAAACAGACCAAACAGGTGCCCCAAATTTCTAGTTATCCTGTTTTCAGAGGGGTAAGATAATGTGCTTGTCTGAAGACTAGGTGGATAGACTCAGTTCTGCCTTTTACTTTCTCTTACTGTCTGTTCTTTCTGACTAAACAGGCCACATTGTGTCTGATACGAAGTGTCTCTGTCTCTTACAGTGTATTTTCTGTTTCCCTTAGAAAACTGTAACTACAGCTTCTATGATCACCACTAAGACACTACCTCTCGTCTTGAAAGCAGCAACTGCGACCATGCCTGCCTCTGTTGTGGGTCAGAGACCTACCATTGCCATGGTTACTGCTATCAACAACAATCAGAAAGCAGTCCTCAGCACTGATGCACAGAATGCACCAGTCAACCTCCAGACAACAAATAAGGTCACTGGGCCAGGAGCTGAGGCAGTCCAAATAGTGGCAAAAAATACAGTAACGTTGGTAAGCATTTCAGGTGTTTGCCCTGCAGATATGTGTGGGTTTACTTTACCAAGAGGGCTTTTGCAAAAAAAATAAATAGCAGTAAGTTTTTTGCACAGAAAGAATAGTAGGGACATGTTGTGAGTCTTAACTAGTAGACATTGTTGAAATGATGGTCTAAGAGAAAAGCATTTACTCTCTACATGGGTTGTTCTTACTGTTTTGCTTTATAGCATTAAATTGGTACAATGATCACCTCTGTGCAAAGTTTTCCCTGCTCATAATTGTTAGTCATGGGGAAGCAGCAATTGTTTCACCCTTACCTAATCTGTGTGGTTGTGTTCTGCAGAAAGGAGATGTCAGGCTTTCTTCTTTGATTAGATTTTTTTTAAGTCAGTCTCATTCCCTTTGTGTGAGAAACTCTCTGATGTTAGACCCATCACTTCACTCTGCCTCCTGCCATGTGTCCCTCACTCACCATTTTTTCCTAAACATACCTATTTCTTTAAGCATATATTCTGGAAGGTGCTTTGATTCCATCACAGTCTTTTCCAGTATAATTGGCCTCCTAGAAATAAAGAGGTAATGTTTCAAAATAGGGTTGTATAGGCTTCTTGCTCTGATAACCATGCACTGTATAGCATGTGACAGGGAAATCTTACTGCTGGAGCAAAGGTTAAGGCTTCACTACACCTAAAAACAATTTATCTTTATTTAAAAGTACAGTTTAATAATGCACATGGAAGTAATTTCACTTCCTAATGAGATATATATTTGCAAGCAGAGTAGAGAAGACTTATTTGAGTGGAGTTTATTTGTTTATTCTGCTCCTCTCTTTTCCCATGTCATCCCTTACACCACCCTCATTTGTCCTTTGTGTTTATGCATCATTTCTTTGCAAAAGAACTTATGTAGGTTTGGGGAGGTGATTCTGGTTATAGTCCATGGTTTATGTTTCTGTAGAAAAATTTAATTAAAAATCTCAGAATATTTTCCCAAGCTTTCATTAATGAGTACAAGACCTTTTTGAAGTAAACTGCAGTCTTATGTGGGTGGACAAAAGGGTACAGAAGGGTAGAAACTAACATGGACATTAATTTCAGAGAATCTCAAATGAATGTCCTACTTTGGAAAATCTTGAGTTGTGTATTTGAAGCCCCTCATACTGTCATTAATATTGGTAAAAGAGTTGTGACTTCCAGATCTTTTCTCTTTGCATGAGATGCTTTTTTCTTCTTCTGTATACTGTTCAGTACGAAAGGAGAGTGAGTGGTTTATATATCTGAACATCAAATCTGTTCACGTTTTCTGCCTGTTGTAAAGCCAGTTTTTAAACTATTCAAACAAATGGGAGTTTTCATTGTCTTCAAATGAAATGGTTTTAGATTGCAGAGCACAGTAGTTGGTATAGTTGAACTAAAATGAAAGATCACTTCAGTATCTGAAGCAAGGTGCATAGAAACTGGAAAAGAAAATTAATCCTGTCTTCAGTATATTTCTGATGAAGTACCTGTTACTGTGGAAGACCAGGGACATCAGATCTAAAAAATATGTTCAGGATGTTGATTTTGGAGAATAACTTCAAAGCTGTTTTCCTCTGACTGAGCTCTCATGTTCTTACAGCAGGTTCAGGCTACCCCTCAGCCCATAAAAGTGCCGCAATTCATCCCTCCTCCCAGACTTACTCCTCGTCCAAATTTTCTTCCACAGGTGAGTGTGCAAAGAAAACGTGTACAGAAGTAGAAACTTAATCATTGCATAGACAAGAGATACTTTCTGTGAGCATCAGTTTTGTCAGTCTTTACTGGTGACCTGGCAGAGGAGGCAATTCATTCTCAACAGGTTTGTGGATGGTACCAAATTTGAGGATGCAGTCAGTACTGTGGAGAGCAGTGCTGACATTCAGAGGTCCTTAGACAGGATAGAGGAATGGGCCAGAGGGAACCTCTTAACTTTCAGCACAGAAAAAGGCAAAGCCATGCACCTGGAATGGACTTTTGCTTAAGTACTGTCTGGTGACAGTCTGGCTGGAGAGCAGCACTGCTTAAAAGGTCTTGGTTGACAGCAGCTAAACTAGTGGTGTGCCCTGGCAGCCAAGAAGCCCAGCACCATATTGGGCTGTAGCAACAGGGTAACAGCAGTAGACTGAGGGAAGAGATTATACATTGTTCCTCAGGAGTTTTAGAACTGAATCTGGTATACAGCATGCAGTTTTGTGCCCCAGTACAAGAAGGTAGATACATTTGAATGAATCCAGTAGAGGGAGGCAAGTAACATAGCTGCAGGGCACAAACATATAACCTGCAAGGGAAGCGTGAGGGATCTGTGCTGGTTCAGTTTGGAGAAGAGGTTTTGGGAGCACCCTAACACCAGCCCAGCAGCAACAAGGAAATCAACATGGAGACATAGGTGCTTGGCAGGAGAACTATAGACAATGAACATACACTGGAACAGGAAGGTTTCTTCCTGACAGAACTATTGTGTCTTTGTGGACAGTTGGAAGTGGAAGAGATTTCCCAGAGATGTGGAAACCCCATCCTTGGAGTTTTACAAGACCACTCCTGACAAAGCCCTAAGCAACCTGGTTTTCTCTTCTCTGAGCAGGAGGTCAAATTAGAGATCTAAGCTGCCTCTCAACATTCATGTCTGTGGTTATGAAATTTGCATCATATGAAATGAACCCATGGAATAGGTGTCTTCAAAATCAAAGCATTACCCAAGGACTTAAATTGCTCTAAGTGCTGTTTGCTTCACATGAGCAAAAAAGGAAAAAACAAGATGTCTCTAGATTGTTCCCAAGTCTTTCTCTATTGCAACAGAGTCTGACCTCTGTTTGCTGCTGAGTAGTAAAATCTGTTTTACTTTTTTTTCATGGTTTGGAAAAGACACAGATTGCTTCTTTATTTGTATGTCATCTTGGAGGAACTGTTTCGTTTGTAAGAAATACATGGCATTATGAATAAAAGTATAAGTCTTTTAAAAAAGAAAAAAGGAAAGTATAGGCTAGTATCTGATTAAGATTTGGAGATGGTGAGATCTGTTGGAATGTGACCTAGTTGTCCATAACAAAATGCATTATGAAGTATTAAAGGTGGATAGGACAATAGAATTTAAACAAGGAAAAAGTGTTTGTTTTCAGAGTAATGTATTCAACTCTGTACTCTAATGACAAGGTAAGTACAAACTTACCAATGGATAAGAAATAGGCAAGTATTGGTGGTGCAGGATTGGAACATTCTTGTGGCTCTTTTCTTTCTTGTTAAAGAAGACTGTGTTTACCTGTAGTCATCAGCACTTCCAGTGGGGGATTAATGTATACATGACAATTTTTTTGCTTAGCAAGATTGGTTGTGCAGGTGTCTAAAGAATATATAAAGTTGACATGGATTTGCTGATAATTCCTACTACTTCTTTCAGGGCACAATCAACAGTGCATGATTTCTTGGAGGCTCAGTATAAAGCCCCAGGGCACACTTTTAACACGAGAGCCTCAGCTGTGCCTGTAAATATTACATTAATTTTTGGCTTCTAAAACCAGTATGTTCATTTAGATACAGATAAGGTACTTGGCAATAAACATTCAGTGTGTCTGTGCTTCCAAATACCATTTCAGGGGTAGTAACTGCAAACACAAGTGTAATGGATTGGGTTTATACAAGTAGGTTTGAAAATGTGGTGTTTTGTTCTTGCAGCATACTTTGGATGCTATGCTAAAAATTACATCCTATAAAAAAAAAACAACCAACCTTCTGCAGATTATACAGGCTGAATTGAAAGACTTAGCACAAAAGTTCATCTGAAATAGTGATATGCAAATCTCTTTTCTCCTTTTTTTTTATTTTTTTTTTTTTTTTTTTTAGGTTCGACCTAAACCAGTTGCCCAAAATAACATTCCTATTGCCCCAGCACCTCCTCCAATGCTTGCAGCTCCTCAACTTATTCAGAGGCCTGTGATGTTGACAACTAAGTTCACACCCACCTCTTTACCCAACTCTCAGAACTCCATACATCCAGTTCGTGTAGTTAATGGGCAGACTGCAACCATAGCCAAAACCTTCCCTATGGCACAGCTCACCAGCATCGTGATAGCAGCACCAGGTACCAGGCTTGCTGGACCTCAGACTGTACAGATCAGCAAACCAAATATTGAAAAACAGGTACAGATAAGAAAATATCTTTTGCAATATTGCAATATACTGGTTTTATTGCTTTACTCTGCTGGTTGGGAGAGCCTGACAGCCAGGGAGATTTTTTTCAGTGGGTACTGGAGATACTTATATTTCAACAACAGTGCAAATTGTGGAATGACTTGCAACTCTTGAGCAGAAGCTACCATTTTCTTTAATACTGCCCAGTGGAATCTTTTTCTCATGCTTCTGTGTTTTTATGCTCCCCCTACTGTCTTCAGTAGTTCATAATCTGGTTACGTTGCAGCTGAAGTCCAACATTCATAGCAAACCTCTAAGTAACACTGGAAAATATTTTCTGTTTTTCAAAGGGTGGCTGTGTGAAAGGCAAAAATTACATAAACTTGTAGGGGTATTGAATATGATAATTGTAGTTATTTTTTCATTGATCATGCTTCCTGACTGGAAACAAAATAGTCCCACTCAGCTTCTGAAGACTGATAGCTCCCCTTGACTAAATTGGACTGATTGAGTGGAAAGGAGGCCCTCAGACAAAGGGAATTCTAGATGTTTAGTTTTATAGTCTTTCTTCAGAAAAGACTTTTAAAATAAAACATGACTTTAATCTGTGTGGAATGCTACTGAGTCTGTTGCTTGCGTGGCTTTGTGGTTTAGTGGAATGGTGGTAAAGATATTTCATCTTTTGTTAAAGGAAAACCCTTTGGCATTCTTCTCACATCAGACTCCTCACTTAAGTCTTTGTTAGTACACGGCCAACTTTAAACTGGTTTTTTCCTCTATGTGCAAATGTATTTGTTTTACTTTATTAGTCAAAATAAAAAAGTCATTTTTATCACTGAGTAAGAGAAACATTGTTTCTTTTCAGACTATTAAACCACATGTGGAAACAGAAGAGAAGCAAACAGATAATCGTACAGTTACTCCACCTGCTGCACCAAAACCAAAACGAGAAGAAAATCCACAGGTATCAGAACACAGCCAGAGGTTTCTTTTAAGAAAAAAAAAGGAAGCACTCTGTCCTTCAGAAAACATTTTCCCCCTTCATCCTTTTAAGACTTCTTAACTTTAAATTCCATGCATACCCACTGGACAGCAGTAGTTGATAAGGCTGCAGAATAAGGAATCTAAAAAAATACAGTGCATTGTATCTTTTCAGTCCTGGAAATTTGACTTCTGAGTCTTTTGTAAGTTAGAAGTTCGTAATTACCCTGTGATACTTCCATCAATCAGGAGGCTTAGATTACAGTGTTGATTTCCATTCCTTTGAGCTTTTAGACTTCTGGAGTTATTTTTAATGCTGGAAAAATGTCTTCTGCTTTATAAAGTATTTCTGCTCTTGTGAGCAGGACGGAAAATGTTATATATACTCGTGTTCTGCCCAGGTTTTATTCCAGTTTAGGTCCAGTTGGTTTGGGGGAGGAGGAGTGACCAGAATGGTTATTTTAAAGCCTTTCTGCCCTGCAGAGCTTTGGAACTGGTTGCAGCTAAAGGCTTAACTATGTTTGGGTTTGTAGATGGATTCAAAGTGACTACTGAGTGAGCTTTAACTGGTGTCAGTGTGAATTCTGATGTTTACTTGTCTGTGCACTTCCTGCTTTAAAATTAGAATCCTTTAAGAAAGCCATATTCCTTCTCAAATGGAAAATGTAAACCAGAGTTGTTCCTTGCAGTTCAGAATATACAGATAGTATCTTCCACTAGCAATATTTTGCTGGCAGTTGAATTGTGTTGGGATTTACTAAGAGCCAATCACATAGTAGGTTTAGTACTGGACTGGAAGTAAAGAAATTTCTTTCTTGTTCCCAGCTCTGCCAAGTCTGTAATCGTGAGCAGCTGGCATTTCCCTCCATCTCAGCTTAGGTTCCCATCTAGAAAATGTGATTATTGTCTGTCCTCTGTAAAGCAGTTTGACATATATGAATGAAAAGTGATTTATAGAAACAAAGTATTACTGATAACATTTTTGTTGCTTAGTTACCTGTCAACTGGCTTTAGAAGGCATAAAAGGCATAGCTTGTCCTAATGGTTCAACTTCTTAGGATGTTTTTTTTCTCCCCCCTTACAGAAACTAGCCTTCATGGTGTCCCTGGGACTAGTTACACATGACCATCTGGAAGGTAGGAAAAATATCTTAGGCTTGTTCTTGACCTCTGTTTCATGGCCATTCTGAATTGGGAGTACAGGTCCAAAATATTTCTGTATGAAATGCAATATTTTCTTGCAGAAAAGTACTGTACTCTTGATTTAACTTATTTTGTTTGTATTTGTTTATTCCTCTTAATACACTGAAACTAAGCAGTTGCTTATGCAGTTGAGGTTAGTGGTTGAGAAGAAAATACATGTTCTGATGGTAGGAAATAAGTTGTGGTAATCCCATTGGTTTCTGGGCAATCCCTGTATCTGCAAAGTTACACTGTGGATAATTTTACTCTAACCCACATCTGGATTTTTCATTTATTACATCATTTCATGGAACTGTAATCTGTAGTGAATTAGTTAATAGATTACAATTGGTTTTATAATTTAAAATCCTTAGCCCTATACAGTAAAATACAGCCTAACATTTCAGTGATTTGCATAGTTCTCTACTTTAATTTTTTAAAAGTGTCAACGAGGTTACCAGAGGCTTTTTGTTTTAGGTCCCACTTACACTGACCATGAGTTTAAAATGTCTTAGTCCTGGAGTTCTTGGTGAGAAGGTGGCAGTGATTTCATTAGCCAGTTGAGAATTGTATTTGTATGCTTATCAGCTCATGGTTTTCAAACCTTCCATTGCCAATATTCAGTGTGACTGATGTTCAGTAGGAACCTTCACAGCTCTCCTCACGTGCAAGCTGCATTCTAAAGACTTGATATAATTCCTGAGACCCATTATTTTCTAATCTGAATGCTTTGTTTTACAAGAAATCCAAAGTAAGCGACAAGAGAGGAAAAGAAGAACAACAGCAAATCCAGTGTACAGTGGAGCCGTTTTTGAGCCTGAGGTATTAATTTTTTGTTGGGGAAGCTGGTATTTCCACTCTGAACTTGTGTGTCTTTCTGCCAGGTTGCTTCCTCCTAAGCTATCTCAGTTCTAACAAGACAGGCAAGCTGTCATTTGTAATTCAAAAGGTCCTTGCAGTGATTTGACCCTTAGATTTTTAAATAGTAAATACGTTGGGATGTTCTTATAATATATAATTTTCTACCTTCTCCTGTGTAAAGCTGATGTGAAATGGTACTGTGTGTTAGTCTGACCATTAGGTCAGCTTGCATATCAGCCTGAAGCAGTCCAGGTGTCTGTGTAAAAAGCTGAACTTTCTGAATCTATGCTTCAGAGCAGCCTGTCATCTCCCTTAGTCCTACTGTGCTGTTCCTCATGTATCACATATCCTTGTTGCCAAAAATGATGGCCAGAATAAATTGTCACTTTCTTCCCTGCAGCGTAAGAAGAATGCAGTCACATACCTGAACAGCACAATGCATCCTGGGACACGTAAGAGAGGTGAGGGGATGTCTCCCATCTCTATGTTTCTTCCTATATCTTGCTTTTGTTGATCCCTTGTTGAAGAGCAACAGAAAGGACTCCATTTGTCCAGTAAATTTCCGTGAAAGACAAAGATCATGACTTTAGGATTAGCATAGCAGGTTTTATTAGGCAGCTGAATACTTTTTTCTCCAAAAAAAACCCCCAATAAAATACAATAAGTAAAGCAAACTGAAATGTGAGGTGTTTGAACATCATTTAGTGGTGTGAAGCCACTGTCAAAATCCTCTTGTTAATAACTAAACTGTATTGTTACTGTCAAGAAAAGGTGGTTATGGGAAAAGTGTCTGTGCCCTGAATAAGAGAAGAAACTTTGCCTTTTTCCTTACTGGGAGTAGAGATGGGACTTCCAAAAGAATTTGTCTTGAGCAGGAAAGGTTATCGTGCTTATCCTGAGCACTTTTTTGCAACTGTAGTGCCACCTGCCCTAAAATGAGAGATGTTCTTTCATAGAGTTGTGTGATATTATTTAATGGAAATCCTTCTGTGGAACTGGGGAAATGTCAAGACTTGGATTCTGGTGAAATAGAAGAGTCAGAACAGTGTAGGAGAGAATATAGTACCATGTTTTGTGTGTGGCATCAGTCATACAGATATGACAGTATTTTCCCTGATTTTCTGCAGTCCTTAAAGACTTGTGTTACCATCTCTGCTCCTGAGTTAGCTGTCCANTGTATAAGAGACAGAAATCACACGTGTTGAGAACATGGGAAAGACTGCCTGATCCCTGTTTCTCCATTTTTTTCATGTTGTAGAGCTCACCACTGATGTCAGGAGGGAATAGTGGTTATTTCATATGAACATTTCATTTATGCCAATAACTCTTTTGACCATGCAATGCTGTATGTACAGTGAGTTGTGCTGAGTGTCACTGATCATGAATTTTCAGTGCATATTGTGCTCAGATTTTATGTGGAGGCTCTCTTGCCTTGTTGCTTTTTGGATAAGATTTGTAATTGTCCACTTCCCCTAACATCTTAGAAGACAGTATATTTTAAAACACAATTATGAAATTATTGTTGCTTTAACTTTGGAATTTGTGGGCATACTCTGTTCAGGCATTCCAGATAAATACTGGTGTTGAGTGATACAAACCCACACTCTTTAAAACAGGCCAGGAGCCACCTTGGTGTCACATATATATTAAAATCTACCCTATTCCACAGAAGTTAACCTTAGTTGCCTGCAGCTGTAGGCATACTCATACTCAGCTCTTGCAGCTTCAGGATAGTCTCACGGATAGTGTTAAGAAAGAAAGTTAAGGGCTGAATAACTGGATGGCTGAAATTCGAGATACCAAAATCAAAATTCGTTTTTGTTCTTAAAGAAACCAATTTTAAAATGTTTTTTCCTCTGATTGTGGGGATCTCTGTAAATAACATTTTTATCTTAAATTAGGAGTTTTATTTGGTGGGAAGCTAGTTTGCTGGTCTGTTTCATAGCCCATCACATTAATGGTTTGATATTGACAGTACGTTTGGAAGTAATATGAAATTAAAAGATCCAGAAATACACGTGCCAGTATTGACACTTGAGATTGTTGTTTTCTTGGGAGTTTGTTTTGAATCAATCTGTAATGCTGCAGATTATTAAAACACACCAAACAGGTGCCCCAAATTTCTAGTTATCCAGTTTTCAGAGGGGTAAGATAATGTGCTTGTCTGAAGACTAGGTGGATAGACTCAGTTCTGCCTTTTACTTTCTCTTACTGTCTGTTCTTTCTGACTAAACAGGCCACATTGTGTCTGATACGAAGTGTCTCTGTCTCTTACAGTGTATTTTCTGTTTCCCTTAGAAAACTGTAACTACAGCTTCTATGATCACCACTAAGACACTACCTCTCGTCTTGAAAGCAGCAACTGCGACCATGCCTGCCTCTGTTGTGGGTCAGAGACCTACCATTGCCATGGTTACTGCTATCAACAACAATCAGAAAGCAGTCCTCAGCACTGATGCACAGAATGCACCAGTCAACCTCCAGACAACAAATAAGGTCACTGGGCCAGGAGCTGAGGCAGTCCAAATAGTGGCAAAAAATACAGTAACGTTGGTAAGCATTTCAGGTGTTTGCCCTGCAGATATGTGTGGGTTTACTTTACCCAGAGAGATTTTGCAAAAAAAATAAGTAACAGTAAGTTTTTTGCATAGAAAGAATAGTAGGGACATGTTGTGAGTCTTAACTAGTAGACACTGTTGAAATGATAGTCTAAGAGAAAAGCATTTACTCTCTACATGGGTTGTTCTTACTGTTTTGCTTTATAGCATTAAATTGGCACAATGATCACCTCTGTGCAAAGTTTTCCCTGCTCATAATTGTTAGTCATGGGGAAGCAGCAATTGTTTCACCCTTACCTAATCTGTGTGGTTGTGTTCTGCAGAAAGCAGATGTCAGGCTTTCTTCTTTGATTAGATTTTTTTAAGTCAGTCTCATTCCCTTTGTGTGAGAAACTCTCTGATGTTAGACCCAACACTTCACTCTGCCTACTGCCATGTGTCCCTCACTCACCATTTTTTCCTAAACATACCTATTTCTTTAAGCATATATTCTGGAAGGTGCTTTGATTCCATCACAGTCTTTTCCAGTATAATTGGCCTCCTAGAAATAAAGAAGTAATGTTTCAAAATTGGGTTATATAGGCTTCTTGGTCTGATAACCATGCACTATATAGCATGTGACAGGGAAATCTTACTTCTGGAGTAAAGGTTAAGGCTTCACTACACCTAAAAACAACTTATCTTTATTTAAAAGTACAGTTTAATAATGCACTTGGAAGTAATTTCACTTCTTAATGAGATATATATTTGCAAGCAGAGTAGAGAAGACTTATTTGAGTGGAGTTTATTTGTTTATTCTGCTCCTCTCTTTTCCCATGTCATCCCTTACACCACCCTCATTTGTCCTTTGTGTTTATGCATCATTTCTTTGCAAAAGAACTTATGTAGGTTTGGGGAGGTGATTCTGGTTATAGTCCATGGTTTATGTTTCTGTAGAAAAATTTAATTAAAAATCTCAGAATATTTTCCCAAGCTTTCATTAATGAGTACAAGACCTTTTTGAAGTAAACTGCAGTCTTATGTGGGTGGACAGAAGGACAGAAGGGTAGAAACTAACATGGACATTAATTTCAGAGAATCTCAAATGAATGTCCTACTTTGGAAAATCTTGAGTTGTGTATTTGAAGCCCCTCATACTGTCATTAATATTGGTAAAAGAGTTGTGACTTCCAGATCTTTTCTCTTTGCATGAGGTGGTTTTTTCTTCTTCTGTATACTGTTCAGTATGAAAGGAGAGTGAGTGGTTTATATAGCTGAACATCAAATCTGTTCATGTTTTCTGCCTTTTGTAAAGCCAGTTTTTAAACTATTGAAACAAATGGGAGTTTTCATTGTCTTCAAATGAAATGGTTTTAGATTGCAGAGCACAGTAGTTGGTATAGTTGAACTAAAATGAAAGATCACTTCAATATCTGAAGCAAGGTGCATAGAAACTGGAAAAGAAAATTAATTCTGTCTTCAGTATATTTCTGATGAAGTACCTGTTACTGTGGAAGACCAGGGACATCAGATCTAAAAAATATGTTCAGGATGTTGATTTTGGAGAATAACTTCAAAGCTGTTTTCCTCTGACTGAGCTCTCATGTTCTTACAGCAGGTTCAGGCTACCCCTCAGCCCATAAAAGTGCCGCAATTCATCCCTCCTCCCAGACTTACTCCTCGTCCAAATTTTCTTCCACAGGTGAGTGTGCAGAGAAAACGTGTACAGAAGTAGAAACTTAATCATTGCATAGACAAGAGATACTTTCTGTGAGCATCAGTTTTGTCAGTCTTTACTGGTGACCTGGCAGAGGAGGCAATTCATTCTCAACAGGTTTGTGGATGGTACCAAATTTGAGGATGCAGTCAGTACTGTGGAGAGCAGTGCTGACATTCAGAGGTCCTTAGACAGGATAGAGGAATGGGCCAGAGGGAACCTCTTAACTTTCAGCACAGAAAAAGGCAAAGCCATGCACCTGGAATGGACTTTTGCTTAAGTACTGTCTGGTGACAGTCTGGCTGGAGAGCAGCACTGCTTAAAAGGTCTTGGTTGNTTATAGTCTTTCTTCAGAAAAGACTTTTAAAATAAAACATGACTTTAATCTGTGTGGAATGCTACTGAGTCTGTTGCTTGCGTGGCTTTGTGGTTTAGTGGAATGGTGGTAAAGATATTTCATCTTTTGTTAAAGGAAAACCCTTTGGCATTCTTCTCACATCAGACTCCTCACTTAAGTCTTTGTTAGTACACGGCCAACTTTAAACTGGTTTTTTCCTCTATGTGCAAATGTATTTGTTTTACTTTATTAGTCAAAATAAAAAAGTCATTTTTATCACTGAGTAAGAGAAACATTGTTTCTTTTCAGACTATTAAACCACATGTGGAAACAGAAGAGAAGCAAACAGATAATCGTACAGTTACTCCACCTGCTGCACCAAAACCAAAACGAGAAGAAAATCCACAGGTATCAGAACACAGCCAGAGGTTTCTTTTAAGAAAAAAAAAGGAAGCACTCTGTCCTTCAGAAAACATTTTCCCCCTTCATCCTTTTAAGACTTCTTAACTTTAAATTCCATGCATACCCACTGGACAGCAGTAGTTGATAAGGCTGCAGAATAAGGAATCTAAAAAAATAGAATGCATTGTATCTTTTCAGTCCTGGAAATTTGACTTCTGAGTCTTTTGTAAGTTAGAAGTTCGTAATTACCCTGTGATACTTCCATCAATCAGGAGGCTTAGATTACAGTGTTGATTTCCATTCCTTTGAGCTTTTAGACTTCTGGAGTTATTTTTAATGCTGGAAAAATGTATTTTGCTTTATAAAGTATTTCTGCTCTTGTGAGCAGGACGGAAAATGTTATATATACTCATGTTCTGCCCAGGTTTTATTCCAGTTTAGGTCCAGTTGGTTTGGGGGAGGAAGAGTGACCAGAATGGTTATTTTCAAGCCTTTCTGCCATGCAAAGCTTTGGAACTGGTTGCAGCTAAAGGCTTAACTATGTTTGGGTTTGTAGATGGATTCAAAGTGACTACTGAGTGAGCTTTAACTGGTGTCAGTGTGAATTCTGATGTTTACTTGTCTGTGCACTTCCTGCTTTAAAATTAGTATCCTTTAAGAAAATCATATTCCTTCTCAAATGGAAAATGTAAACCAGAGTTGTTCCTTGTAGTTCAGAATATATGGATAGTATCTTCCACTAGCAATATTTTGCTGGCAGTTGAATTGTGTTGGTATTTACTAAGAGCCAATCACATAGTAGGTTTAGTACTGGGCTGGAAGTAAAGAAATTTCTTGTTCCCAGCTCTGCCAAGTCTGTAATCGTGAGCAGCTGGCATTTCCCTCCATCTCAGCTTAGGTTCCCATCTAGAAAATGTGATTATTGTCTGTCCTCTGTAAAGCAGTTTGACATATATGAATGAAAAGTGATTTATAGAAACAAAGTATTACTGATAACATTTTTGTTACTTAGTTACCTGTCAACTGGCTTTAGAAGGCATAAAAGGCATAGCTTGTCCTAATGGTTCAACTTCTTAGGATGTTTTTTTTCTCCCCCCTTACAGAAACTAGCCTTCATGGTGTCCCTGGGACTAGTTACACATGACCATCTGGAAGGTAGGAAAAATATCTTAGGCTTGTTCTTGACCTCTGTTTCATGGCCATTCTGTGTTGGGAGTACAGGTCCAAAATATTTCTGTATGAAATGCAGTATTTTCTTGCAGAAAAGTACATTTGTCTGTATTCTTGATTTAACTTATTTTGTTTGTATTTTTTTATTTCTCTTAATACACTGAAACTAAGCAGTTGCTTATGCAGTTGAGGTTAGTGGCTGAGAAGAAAATACATGTTCTGATGGTAGGAAATAAGTTTGTGGTAATCCCATTGGTTTCTGGGCAATCCCTGTATCTGCAAAGTTACACTGTGGATAATTTTACTCTAACCCACATCTGGATTTTTCATTTATTACATCATTTCATGGAACTGTAATCTGTAGTGAATTAGTTAATAGATTACAATTGGTTTTATAATTTAAAATCCTTAGCCCTATACAGTAAAATACAGCCTAACATTTCAGTGATTTGCATAGTTCTCTACTTTAATTTTTTAAAAGTGTCAACGAGGTTACCAGAGGCTTTTTGTTTTAGGTCCCACTTACACTGACCATGAGTTTAAAATGTCTTAGTCCTGGAGTTCTTGGTGAGAAGGTGGCAGTGATTTCATTAGTCAGTTGAGAATTGTATTTGTATGCTTATCAGCTCATGGTTTTCAAACCTTCCATTGCCAATATTCAGTGTGACTGATGTTCAGTAGGAACCTTCACAGCTCTCCTCACGTGCAAGCTGCATTCTAAAGACTTGATATAATTCCTGAGACCCATTATTTTCTAATCTGAATGCTTTGTTTTACAAGAAATCCAAAGTAAGCGACAAGAGAGGAAAAGAAGAACAACAGCAAATCCAGTGTACAGTGGAGCCGTTTTTGAGCCTGAGGTATTAATTTTTTGTTGGGGAAGCTGGTATTTCCA
>JAAWXA010000028.1:4448264-4469593 GCA_038090715.1 Florisuga fusca
ATGATCTTTGTCTTTCACGTAAGAGAGGTGAGGGGATGTCTCCCATCTCTATGTTTCTTCCTATATCTTGCTTTTGTTGATCCCTTGTTGAAGAGCAACAGAAAGGACTCCATTTGTCCAGTAAATTTCCATGGAAGCCAAAGATCATGACTTTAGGATTAGCATAGCAGGTTTTATTAGGCAGCTGAATACTTTTTTCTCCAAAAAAACCCCCCAATAAAATACAATAAATAAAGCAAACTGAAATGTGAGGTGTTTGAGCATCATTTAGTGGTGTGAAGCCACTGTCAAAATCCTCTTGTTAATAACTAAACTGTATTGTTACTGTCAAGAAAAGGTGGTTATGGGAAAAGTGTCTGTGCCCTGAATAAGAGAAGAAACTTTGCCTTTTTCCTTACTGGGAGTAGAGATGGGACTTCCAAAAGAATTTGTCTTGAGCAGGAAAGGTTATCGTGCTTATCCTGAGCACTTTTTTGCAACTGTAGTGCCACCTGCCCTAAAATGAGAGATGTTCTTTCATAGAGTTGTGTGATATTATTTAGTGGAAATCCTTCTGTGGAACTGGGGAAATGTCAAGACTTGGATTATGGTGAAACAGAAGAGTCAGAACAGAGTAGGAGAGAATATAGTACCATGTTTTGTGTGTGGCATCAGTCATACAGATATGACAGTATTTTCCCTGATTTTCTGCAGTCCTTAAAGACTTGTGTTACCATCTCTGCTCCTGAGTTAGCTGTCCAAAAAAAAAAGTAGTTGATCAGATTTAAAACCCAGCAGTCCTACCTAGTACTGACTAGTTCCATTGTCTCTGGTTTTTGGCTGCAAGGTTAAATACTCATTTGCCATGTGCTCCCCTTGATATTCCTCTTGAGTGTAGCAGGGAGTGTGGCAAAGCTGACACTTGTGCAGCTCTGCTCTTTCTGATTAAAAGACATTTCTGATTAAAAGACATTTCTAATTAAAAGACTGCCATCCTCTAATAACATTAAATGTATTATTTAAAATGATATGATAAAGGTTCTAGAGAGATAAAGAGTTTTGCATTTACCCTGTGGATAAGTAAATGTTCCTTTTCTGGTAATAATTTCTTAATTCTGTTTTGTAGCACATTTAGAACAATTCCCCTATCAATGAAAACAATTGCATGGTTTTGTACTTGAAACTCTCTTAGCCTGCTATTATACTTTCTTTCTCTTCTTATATCCTTCTGTGAGCCTCTAGCTTGCATCAGCACCAAAGTAGTAGGACATGTTTTCAGTTGACAAAATATGGATGTGTACATTGTTTTGTGGTTAAGTACAGCAATATACTAGGTGGAAAGGGTGTGCAGGCATGTGCCACTGAGAACTTGAGCTTAATTCTAGATGGTGCTGAGTATGTCAGAAATTTCAGCCATGGACATCACTGTCAGAAATCTGTTTCCAAGGACATACTTAATTTTGGAACATATCCAGACCTTGCATGCAAGGTTTAGCATGTTAGTAGGTATAGGCTGACAATCTGTAACCATAGGACCTAGGAATCATTCCCAAATCTTATGTCCTTTGTGTTTACATAACCATAAATTACCCTGGAGGAGGGAGATAGAAGTGATGGCTACATTTTTTTATTGTCTTGCTTTGCATACATCATTTAATGAAAATTGTTTGGACCACATTTTGCACTTCTGCTATGTAAAGGAACATACAGCACTTGTGCATCATCAAACATAGTTGACAGAGAAAAAGAATACCAAATTTAGTGAGGGTTACAGTGGAAGACCAAAGGCAGGTTGCAGCTGGTAGTGCCAGTGTTACAAATCAGACAACAGGATCCGTAGCCTAATTTTTAAAATGTACCCTTGGGTAGAAAGTGCTGATCTGTGGATGAATGGGTGTAAAAAGGGGAAGAAAAAAGGAGAGGGTTGGTGAGTGTTGGCCTCTGATAAAGGATTTAACCTTTGTGTAGATTTATGCTGGCACTAGAAGGACTAGATGTGGGATAGCAGTAGAAAGGATTTAGAAGTAATTATTGTAGCTTCTCTCTAGCTTTGATGCCAACATGTTTTCCCTAAAAACTGAATAGCCTTATTTCTGTGAGTGGCAAGGGTCCCCATGCTGCTTTTTTGGGAGTGATTCTTCATCTCTCTATAGAGCTTATTTCTATTTCTTTCTGAAACATCTTTATATTTTCTTTTCTTGCAAAAATCTACTTAAAGATTTCTAAAAAATGTTTAAATCTTTGCTTCTGTCCTTCCACTTGTAACTTTTATATTAACTTCCTCTCTGTGCTACATCATTTCCTTTTTCATGCTAGCCAATGAGGACCACTGGCCAAAGGTATGTAAGATCATTTTTTTTTTTTTTTTTTTTTTTTTTTTTTTTTTTTTTTTTTTTTTGTGTTCCCTGTTGTTAATATGTAGGTCGTCCACCTAAATACAACACGGTGCTGGGGTTTGGGGCTTTGACCCCCACGTCCCCTCTGTCCAGTTATCCTGACTCACCTGAAAATGAAAAGACAGAGACCACATTTACTTTTCCTGCAGCTGTTCAGCCTGTGTCCCTGCCTAGCCCCAGCTCCACAGACGTAAGTAACTCTTGGGGAGGGGTGACTTTTAGAAAGGTACACAATAACAGCCACAAGGAAAATAATTAAAGATTTTTTTTTTTCTTGAGTCTCACTCATCATTAGTTCTGATTCAGTGCAGTGAAATGGTCCAGTGTTCTTTTAACACTCTTCCTTTTCCCTTCTGCATCTATATCCTTATCCTGTAGAGATTTTATTTATAACTCCCTTCAGTGGATTGAAACATTGGGAGGCACCAGGCATGCTAGATGAGCTCATTTCCTTTGTACAGTGTCTGGGATCTTGTCTGACTGAATTAAATGTGACATCTGTGAAAAAAGGAGAATGGGTGAATGAAAAGTGTTACTTACAGATCATAATAACCAAAAGTTTGGGAGTTTCTGTAGTGAGATCGCCCAGGAGCAGCTTTCAAGCTTTCACAGCAGTGGTTGTGGCAGTTCTGGTGTACTTTCATGCCTAAATACATTGCCCCTGTGGTCAGATGTGGTCTAAACTGAGTGAAATCAGGTAATTTTGTTATAATTCATGAACTGATTGTCCTTATTCTAAGTAAATTCAAAGATAAGATTTGCTATTCAAAGCACAGCTTTTCTAAAGTTGCTAACAACAATGCAGTTATTAAATGTTTCTTTTTACTGCAAAAACTTAATGAAAAAAGTTAAAGGTCATACAAAAACTTAAGAAGATACAGAGAAGAATTGGGGCAAGTTGCTATGTAGGTCCAAAATGACATAATGAAGGGACTGTACACAATGGTTTGTTTGAAAGTGTACTGTGACTGTCCAGTATGCCTGAAACAAATAGTTGCACAAACATTCTCAGGAGTTGTACTTCCAGTAAAGTGCTTGCTTTCTAATGACTTGTACTTACTGGACAGAGTTTAAAAATAAAAAGATGCTTGCTTTTTACTTGATACCATCCTTCTGCAATCTGAGTCAGAGCAGTCTCTTCCATTCTGTGATTCTGCTGTTCTATGGTACTTGCTTCTGAACTGTGTGTGTTCTGCAGAGGTAATGGGAATAGAAATGGTACAAGTGTGTCTGAATCACTGAAATAAATAGATGCAATTCTGATACCCAGAGAATACGTATGTGAAACTAAAAGGTTCTCTTTTGTATAGTCACTTCTAAGAGCAGAATAGCACTTGACAGTAAAAACCCTTTCCTATCAGTCAAATGAATGGGACTGTGGAACAGCCCTTAAAGGAGAAGGTGGGGCAGATCCATTGCTGGGGACTTCTAAAAGTAAGCAGTGCAAACCACCAGCAAACATGCTGGAATACACATTTATTACACTGGTCCCCAGGGAAGGACTGGATAATGTGGTGGGGGTCTTCTTCATCTCTGACTTAGATGTGTGTACTGCTTGGTCTTTCCCACTATCTAAGAGCTCAAAAGAATATAATGACTTGTTGCCCTATTTTCTGCAGTACCAGGTGGTAGCAAACTAAGTCAAGAGTAGTGAATTTTTGTAGCATTCAAATCTGGTTCTGAATGCCCTGAATTTTCAGAACTGGGGTAGTATTTTGGCCTAGGTTCTGGATTGCTTTCCTAGCAATCTGTTTTTCCTAGCAATTCTGTATAAAACAAATTGCATGTGAAAGCAGAAAATATATTTCAAAGTGCTCATACAATATTTTAAAATTAAAAATAGACTATTAAACAAAGTGCTCCTAAAATAATTTTTTTTATTAAAAGTAGACTATTGAAACAAAATTTGAACCTTAAAAGATGGCAGAATATTGGAAAGGAAGTAAATATTAGATCTGTTATTCTGTCACTACATGGTAAATTCATACTTGCTAATAATGAAGAGAGGAATGGTTTCTCATTGCCACCAGGAGATGGAAGGTAATCTTCTGTTAGTATGTTCTCATAAAATTGCTCTATAACTTGTGCAGTCACATCTCTCTTTTGTGATAAATGTTTTCTCCATTTATACATTTAGCAAGGTGTTTCCTTTTGCCTCTGAGTTTTGAGAACTTAGGAATACTTGTAAACACCTTGAGCATTCTGGGCTTGAGAAGTGCTGTATAATGCTGGAAAAGTATGATCTATTTCAACACCCAACAGCACAAGCCATGCTGGAGATGGAGACAAAAAGTAGATTTTTTGCATTCAAGGAGCTTGCAAATGAGTTACATATAGAACAGAGAATACACTAAAATGCTCATGCCACAGATACAGCCAGTGCTAGCATGGAAAAGACTTATCTTGCAAGTTTTTCTCATCCCTTAAATGCCTTATATGTTGTTCCAACACAGATATATCTGAGGCCACATTTTAATCTGCTTAAGGGAGCTGGCATAGCTAAAAACTGGTAGTCTTAGCCAAGATTGTGCCCTAATCTGTTTAATTTTGTAAACACACACTTTCTTGTGTCAGCCTGATTGCTGGGGACAGAAATGAATGTCTGGGCATATAAAGAAGGCAAGATCACTTCTTTTAGAAGTTAGGTCAGTCTGTGTCATGTTGGAGACCACTGTGAATATAGAAGGTATCCTTATCCTAGAGAGGACAGAAAACGTTTGTCTTTTCATCTTCCAGCTTTTGGGAACTTAAAAATGGAAACATGACAGGTGCATGCCTAAGTTAAAGGCTGTTTCAGAAGTTTCAATTAAAACAATTAAGCATTTCCTCAGATATAGAAAAAAAGCTGCAGTTTTTCCCATCTTTAAAATATTATTGCATTCATTTGCTGAGGTCCAATTCTATAGGTTTTAGAAGATATTTAGCACTCGAGCAAACTTTGGTTTTAGCCAACCTATGAAAGCACTTGGCCCCAAGCTCCATGGTGCCTTGCCTTCCTCCTGAATTGTCATTCTCTGAATGAAAGGGGTACGTTTTGAAGGGAGGATGAAGCAGGAACTTGAGGTGGGGTTGGTGATAATGGTGGGAGGGGTAGAAAGTAGGAATAGACCCTGGGAAAAGGAAAGAAGTAATGCAGTAGGTAGGACTGAGCAAAAACTTCTCTCTTGTTTTTCTGGGGGTTTTTAATTTTTATTTTTCTATTTGACTATTGACTGTGAACCACTTGATTATGTGAGATTCTCCCTCAGGCAGTAGTGGCAGATTCACCTGGAAGACTGCAATTGCCTTTGACAGTCAATTACTCAGCAGTAAGGACAGTGCAAAAATCTCTCTTCTAGTCAAGGTTCAGGTCTGTGGTCACAAAAGGCCTTTTTATCAGTAATTTTGTTAAACAGCATTTCAGCTGAGAGGAGCATTAGGAAACATTCAGTTTTCAAAGTCAAGCCCCATTATGATAATCACAGACAAAGATGAACTTTATCTATAGGGTCATGAACAATTCTTGTTGCAGATACTTAGTTTGCCCATATTGTTCCAGTGAAATATACATATAAGTATAGACATTACATATCCAAATACACAAACTATATATACTTTTGATTTGATACTGAACTATTCAGTTCTGTTGCCTAAGGCTAGGCCCTACTGCTCTAGTCACTTAAAAAAATAAACTGTTGGCTCTCCAAAAAGCTTTCATTTATGTTCTTGGTCTCTTGGTGCGGAGGAAGTAGAGCAAAAAGTGAGGTTAAATCACCTTTTATGGTCCCTCTTCTGAAATTATTCTTCAGTCCCTTCATCCTGTAGCATGTTTTAGAGCAGCCTCAGTGAGCTTTGCTCTACCTTGAGTTGCCTATATTCTTCACAGAGCTGGTCCAGAAGCTGAGGTTAGTGGGGTGCATGTCACATCAAATCCATCTCTCCTTTATGCATTTATTTATTAACTGCCCAGGAAACCTGGGGCACTTCATTGGAATCAAACAGTGGCTGAGATTTTGTTAAGGCTGGTTATTAATTCTGAAGAAATGCACTGAATTTTACATTACCAAAAGTAAGGTTGTGGATTTTGTGCATATGCATTGTCATCTCAGCTCATTCAGGCACACAACACGCTGATCAGCTGCATCACTTCAGGTTTTGTAGCATTCAGTTGAATTTAAAAGGTTCTGGGTCTAAATTTCTAAAATGTCTCCCTCTCAAGAAGCAACTGCATGTCTCCTGTGTAGGTGTCTCTCTGCAGGGTATTAGTCAAAAAAAGTTTGGTTTCCAACACACAAATAATTTTGCACCTGAGCCAGTTACCAGGTGCCATCATGTATTCTGTGGCAATCAAAGCATCTGGAATGAGAGTTTTAAAATGTGAGAATTTTCATCTTAAATTTTTCCTTAGGTTACAGAGGATTTTGTTTTAGGTTATATGACATCTCCTCCCTGCCTTCTTTTCCTTGCACTTGTAGGATGCACAACAGAGTAAAAGAAGTTCTTCCCAACCTGGTTACACAGATCACTTCACAAGAGGCATTAAAATCTCACTCATTTAATTCTTCTCTTAACACTGGAGAACTCTTTGGTGTTAAGGATGAAATGATACCACACCAGCTCTCAGTGATCCTTGGGAGCTATGGAACCAAAATAAGGCACTGAAAATTCACTACAGGTTGATGTTTTACCAGTCAGTGCCAACCTTGGGAGTTAAGAGAAGAATAACCCTCCCTTTGAAGAAAGACCTCATCAGCAGTAGAGATGGGGAGCAGAAACCTGAGCAGATTGCTTGTGTCATTCTCCTAGTGTGTTTAATATTCTATCCATAGTAGAGATTAGTGTCATTTTTCTTGCGTGGCAACTTGATTTTTGAACGTGTGGCTAAAGTCTGCTGTCTCTCCAAACTGATAAAACGTAGTCACAGATGTGAAAAGATTGTACAGGTTAAAATGAAACCTTTCACACAGTATTTCATACAGGTGGGTGTGTGTGTGCAGTTTGACACAATACAGACATCTTAAGATCGTGATCATGGAGATCTGGTTTGTGTGAAACTGTGAAGTTTTTGAGAACCATGTATTTCAGACTCAAGGTGGGGTCTTGAATATGTTGAGTTGCCAGGACAGCCCACAGGTGGTGAGAAGAGAGGGCATGAGTTGGGAATAACAAGGAGAGAGGAAAAGGTGACAAAAATCATGCCTACCTTCCTGGGGAGTTAATGGCTGTGAAAAAAAAAAAAAAAAAAAAAAAAAATTCCAGTAATGTTTTCAATTCTTTCTTTTAAAATCCCTTAGTTAGAAAATATCTTTTGGTATTCCCTCATCCTGTCTCTCAGCCTTTATTAGTGATGAAACATAAACCACTCTCTATAGAAAATGAGAAAAATTTGAGTTGTGGCTTTTTCGTGCAATTCAAGGTAACCTAAGTGAAGTAAAGAGTTGTCTCAGAACATAATTCATTATGTTCTTTTTCATTTACAAGCAAACACCTTTTCCTTTCAGTTTCATTTTTAAAGGTGACCTAAATATTTGACACTGTTCTTTTAAGTCACTCAGTTGGGGTTTCTTACATGCTGTTACTGGCAAGAGACAGCCCTGTCAGCATTCTTGAAGTGGCACTGGGCTTGCATGCAGAAATGAGATGGGTTAAGAAAGTGGGTAGCTCATCACTTTAGGCAAAAAGAAAAACAACAGGATAAAGGGGAATCTTAAAGAAGAAAAGCTCTGGGGTAGCTGTTGTTAAGAGAAGCTATGTTAATAAGTGTTTATTGTAGTATTTTTGCCTTGGAAGGACAGAGGGAGCATTTGGGAGGCCACATATGAGTGTTTGTGACATCCTGCCTGGATTTCTTGTTTCATGTCCTAAAAAAGATTTGACCATTTGGAATCCCCTTAGAAAAAGTATGTGCTGGGAACTGTGCATTCAACTAGAATTCAGATGTCAAACGTCAAAGTTCACATTTTGTTTTCTCTCTTTCTTGTCTTTCTCTTCCCCTCAATTTTACAGGGAGACATCCATGAGGATTTTTGCAGTGTTTGCAGAAAAAGTGGGCAGTTGCTGATGTGTGACACATGTTCACGGGTTTATCATCTGGACTGTCTGGACCCACCTCTGAAAACCATTCCCAAGGGCATGTGGATCTGTCCCAAATGTCAAGACCAGGTATTGTTTGCCAGACAGGGAGAGTTACATACGATGCACTATAAAGGTTTTTCCTGTGTATATGAAAATAATGAGATCACTGGGCTAGCTTGGATCAAGACAGCATGACACTAAAATCTGTTTGATCTGTAATAAGGCTTGTGTGAATTTGGTTGAACATATTCTCTTGGAATATGAGCAGATGTAAAGCTGTCAGGTCTTTCTCCCAGATTTGGGGTCTTTGCTTTTTGTGTTTTTACTCTTTTTCTGGGCCAAAACACACAAACTTCAGGGAAGGGTTTGCTGACCCACTTAATTTTTCCTGTTCATCTTAACCTTGTTGTTTCTTCAAAATGTACTAGTATATTCTTCTGGATAAATAAATACAACATTTGCACAAGCCTACCTTGGTAGATAGAGCAAATATAAGCCCCTGTTTGCTCATACAAATCAAACATGAGAAAAGTTGTCTTCATTCATCTTTTTGCTAATATCCAGCATCTCTGTAACGAGAACAGGTGAGCAGTTTTGTGGTTCTTCATTCCAGATCCTTTTCTGAAAGTACACAATTTAAGTTAACACGGTATTTTAATATTTTACTTATAATTTAATTGAGATCACAAGACAAAGAAGTAAACTGTTGCATTCCTAACCCCTTATATGGAACGCCAGAAGTTGAGAAAGATTGCTCTTAATTGGCAGCCTGAAGCTGTTAGCATTCTTTCTGATCTAGCATATTGCTTGGTCACCCTCATGACTTTTGGTTAGCTAGATGATAAAGTAAGAAAACAGCCAGGTGTATGACATGCTGTTCAGAGGAATGACAGTGCAAAACTCAAGTGACTTGGTCAGCAGTTACAAGAGAGGAGAGGATGTTACCACTTCACTGTTCCTGCTCTTACCTACTCTTACCATAGTCCTCCTCTTCTTATTTCTGTGATAGGTTCCCACAAAATTGAATGAGGGGGAGGAAATCTGAGTTATTTCACTATAAAGTGACCAACTCTCCTGTCTTCCAAGACACCCCTCTGATTCATTTACTAAAAATACATCTTTCCTCTCAAAATGAAGTTTGCTAGGAAGGAAACTGTAGGAAGTATCTGAAAGAGATAAATGGTGCTTACCCTTTTAAAGAAGGTTTCACAGCTCTACTAAGGTGATTCTGCTAAGAAGGGGAGACAGTACTATTTCATGTTTTACTAGCTGGAAAGCATGAGATTTGAATGCAGTATGTGGAGACTTCTCTTTGCCATGAAAACTTTTCTCCCAGAACAACTAAGATCAGAAGTTTATCTGAACTGTGGTTTAATACTTTTGTCTCCTGGCAAGCTTGAGTTCAGATATACCATCTTTCATTCCTCTTTTTAAGTGGTTCAGTTTCATTAGTAGACCTTGCAGCTATGGAGAGAATTTGAGAAAATTCTGACATTTGTAGGAAACAGGTAGAAAAGGCCTACTTACTGGGAGCTACAATGCATTTGTGAGTAATTCTCTCTGTTAAATCTCAGAACATGTCTGACATAGCCATAAAAGAAAATTCTTGGTATTTACCTCTTTCTCTATATATTTTTTGCTTTCTTAGAGGTAGATCATGTGCTAGCTAAATCTCTGAACTTTTTTCTTTTAGATGTTAAAGAAGGAAGAAGCAATCCCATGGCCAGGAACTTTAGCAATTGTTCATTCATATATTGCATATAAAGCAGGTAGGAAATGGAGAACAAGACTTCTGTTTCACTTTTCATAAGAGAAGATGTGATTTTGGGAATGGGGTAGAATGATACTTCCCTTACAAAAGGAAATTAAAGCAGAAGAACCTTAATCACTAGTGAAGTGAAATTGTCTAAATATTTGATAAACCTTCTGTGATGCTTGTGTGTGTAAGTGAAATTTTTTGTGCTATCTAATGCAAAAGTTGTTGAATTGACTTTACACTGACCCTCTTTTCATGAAGCAGTTTAGAGCCTCTATCCACTCTTGTAACAGGAACATTTTAAATATTCTGATTAATACTCTTTTGCAGCAAAAGAAGAGGAAAAACAGAAACTACTCAAATGGAGTTCAGATTTAAAACAGGAAAGAGAACAACTAGAGCAGAAGGTCAAACAGCTCAGTAATTCTATAACAGTGAGTATTGCCCTCCCAAATAGCTCTGCACCTGTGTGCCAGACTGCAGGGATTAAAACATAGAGGGAGCTCATGTGCTTGATCTGTCTTCTGGGGGATTTGTTGAGAATTGAGTGAGCACTTTGCTTTTTAGGACTTTTCAAGAGCAGGAATGAAATACTGGCAATATATACTTACATTGAATTGCTTATACATGATCATGCAGACCCTATATTGTAGACATACTGTGACCTATAATATCAGCAGGTTACAAACATGACTCAGAGCATTATTGTTTCTGGGGAGCAGATTAAGTCAAATTCTCCAGTGGTGCACTTAAATAAGATTGACTGGGGCTCTGTGTGCCATAGGAGTGTCAGTCAGTGTGCTTTTTAGACCTGACTAATACAAAAGTGACCATTTACTCATTCATAACTGACCCTTGGGATCCTGATGTGTTGCCTTGGCAGTCAGCAGCTGGACACCATGCATGCCTCTGCATAATCCTAATTGGACAATGTCATACTTCTAACCAGAAGCTGTATTTTCCACCTTAGGTTATCACAATAATTGGAGCATACATACTAATTTACTCTCTTCTCTCACCTCAGTTGGGGAATTCAGGCTCTTGAGTTGCCAGCATAAAGTCTGAGCCCCTTATTAGCTCCAGTCAGTATCATGGAATGAAAAAGACAGAAATCTCTTAGGTGGCAGCATCCATAGGTCTGGGATGAACTTTTGAAATCCAGATGCACTTTGCTGGTCTGCCTGTTTACACCCGTTAGAAGAAAAGTAAATGTCCAGTGTTTAAAGACCCCTAAATGCTGGTGATACAAAGAAGAGTTGAGAGCAAACAAGTGGTGAGAGATCTGGTTAGCACTTCTGGAGGCTTTCATCTGCTACTTAGTGGTGCTAGGGTAGCACTAGAGCATTAATACTGTTTCTCAGTAGTGTACAAAAGAGGATGCAAGCCCTTAACATGCAGGATTGACAGTAGGTAAGGAGAAAGGTTTGTTTTCAGTGATCAGGTCATTGTTTATACTTTCACTGGAATTGTCCAAGAAGGACACATAATATCTACATTCAGTCATGGTTTTGTGGTGCCACGGGCTATGTGTAAAAACAGTAAAGCTGAACCCAACAGTGTCTGGAGATCAGTGTGGGTAAAAGGTTGCCATCTTTATGTAAGAACCTGAATATTACAGACATAGCTACCATCTCATCCTTTCTGAGAGTTTCAGACATAGATATAAGCAGTTTTTCACCCCTGAAACATCATTTGTGAGTTTTTTAAAGTTATCTTATCCTCACTCCTGATGAATAATCTAGGTTGCTAGCACTTCTAAGAGACAGAAGTAGCCAAAAAATAAGACTTTCAAGTGAAGAAGGGCTTGTTTTTTCAAGTACCCCTTTATTTATTGAGGAGGAAGTGATGTTCCTGATAAAATGTATGTGGAAGCAAAGGCTGTCTCCCATTAGCAGCATGCAGACACACACTGTCAGCACTCAGCTGCAAGAGGATGCCTGAGTTTGCAGAACTGAGCTAAAGAAATTCCAGCAATGCAATACGAGCAGAAAAATAATAAGAACATACACTTGGAAGTTTCCCTTCAAAAGGAAGACAAAAGAAGGGAGCTGTCTGTGTGGATTTGCAAAACACCTGAAGATAAAAGGGGGCCAGAGCAGGTGATAGCTCCATACTGGCAATTTAATTCCTCAGCCTGCAAATACAAATTCTGCCTTAGGCTCTTTTTCTTCTAGGCTGGGAGAGTACAATTATAGCTGCAGTCTCTTCTGCATACTTAGATCTGTGAACATCATATTCCTTCTCTCACCTGGTTTCAGTTGATAAGCTGGAACTTAGGCCTTTTCTGTGTTTTGCTGCAGAAATGCATGGAAATGAAGAACACCATCCTTGCAAAACAGAAGGAGATGCACAGCTCCTTGGAGAAGGTAAAACAATTGATCCGACTCATCCAAGGCATTGACCTTTCAAAACCCATAAACTCTGACCTTTCAGTAGCCTTCTCCAATGGCATGGACTCCACTACCAGTACTCATGCTGCCACCTCCACCTTAGCCCCCTCCCCTTCCCAGAGCTGCATGGTGAACTGTAACAAGGGCGATGAGACTAAATAACACTGAAGTGAAGTGAAGAAGGGGCCAAGGGAGGTGGCAGCCAGGAGGAAGAGCAAAAACAAATAAACTCTAGAAAAGCAAAACCGGATTTCTTCTGGAAAGTGCAGAATTCTTTAGTTCTTTGGTTCCAGAGAGAGCGTGAAGATGCTTGTGCCAGGCGGCACCGGAGTTTGCCAATTGATCCTTCTTATTCTGTGTGTACATGCAAAGTTTGGATCATGTTACATGAATAGTGCCAGCTGGGGGTTCTTTGCCAGCACCATGCCAAGTGAAATAATATATTTACTCTCTCTATATTTTACACCAGTGTGTGCCTGCAGCAGCCTCCACAGCCACTATAGGTTTGTTTTATTTTTGTTTGGGATGAGGAGCAGGGATGAGGGAGGAGAGCAGGTTTCAAATCCTTATTTGCAGAACAGTTTGTTTAGCTAGGGGAAAACAAAAACAAGTCCAAAGAGCCTGTGGGCTTTTCCTGTTTCTAAACTCTCAGTACTATTAAACCAAAAAAAAACCAGAAATATAAATTATCAAATCCCAGTGCCCAGAAGGGACAAGTCTATCAAATAAGCAGTATTTACTATTGTTTAGACAGGAGATGTACAAAAGGAAAGGAGATGGACTTTTCACTGAGTAACCAGCACACGTACAGGCTGAGGATCTACTGTCCCAAGAGCTTTGGGTTAATCCTATTTCTTCACATTAAAAAACTGACATGCTTTATGGAATTGGTTTGGGTCCTCACACTCATCCAGAAAGCCTAGGTTGGGAATGGGAAAATAAAGGGCCAGAATCCAGGGTCAGCTTGGAGCACTGGACAGAGGTGTCCCATGAGAAAAATGTGCATTGATTACTTGAAAATGAGATTCCAACCCTTTTCTATATTTATAAACAACAAAGGTATCCTGAACAAAGTAGCACATGACCCAGATGTGTGAACTGAACAGAGAAATGTCCTTTTCTTTCACTTCCTTTCTCTTCTTTTGGTAACAAGAACTAAATAAAGAATAGAAAAGATGTTTTTCAGGCTGACAGTCTAATTAAAGAGGTAGATGGGACCTTGCATGGTATAGATTAGAAGTAATAGTGTCAGTGAGATACAGTGAGTCTTTGTGAGTCCTTGTGTCATCGTTTTGGGCACTGTTTTTTTATGCAAGGGCAAAATCTTTGTATCTGGGGGAAAAAAAAAAACAACTTTTTTAAATTAAAAAGGAAAATAAAAGATATTGAGGTCTTCCTAGTGTTACTTAAAATAAGATCAAGGTAAGAAACATTGTAAAAAAAATTACAAAAGTGCTATTTGTTTCCTAAACAAGTGATTTCTATTAAAAAGGTGTCAGAACTGGAGAAAATGCTGTGTACTTAGAATTTTTTAACACAGACTTTGCTTATTTATGGTGCCATTCTGCTGTGTTTGTTTTTTAAAATCCAATGGGACAGTTTCCATAGATTATACCATACATGCTACTGTCTAAACAGTAAGGAGAATCAAATCCTACAGTGCTGCATCTCACCCTGCCTGGAATATCTGCCAGGCTCCTTGCTGTTTCCATACCTCCCCCATTCTTTCCTGTGTTTGTAACCCAGAGGAAAACAATTGGCATTGTGCTTGTTTAAGGCTTTTATAGTGAGGTGATATGGAATGATGAGAGTTCAGGAGTGCAAGGCAGTGAGTTGGTTGGATTGAAATTTCCTTCTGTTATATCCTCCTGTTTAAGAAGTTAATCTCTTCCATATAATCTTTTCACTCTAGAGAGCAAGGCTTGCCTTGTGCTTTCTGTCTGTGGGGTCTGTCTCAGCTTATAGTGCTGATTCTGGTCACTTTGGGTTGTGTTCCAGAGCTGCCAAGCTTCACTACTGCATATAAACATACAGGCAAACACCATTTCCACTTGAAGGACTGGGAAAAACTCCCTTTATTTTAAAGGGAGCAGAGTTGAGCCATTAGATACACAATGTGAGGGGGAGTCCCCAGTGCAGTGCCCTTGAGGTGGTGAGGCAACCTGCTCAGCTGTTTTCTAGCAGGAGAGAAAAGCTTTGGATTTCAAGGATGGATTTCTGAACAAGAACTGAATACTCCAGACAGTTGCATAGCTTGAGAGTTTCTTTGCTGCCACAGCCAAGTATGCTTCTGCAGGATTCCTGGAGCTGTTTTCTTCCCTCTCTTCTATGATGTCTTTCTGCCCTTTGAGGACTTCTGTTCCTTCTAGAGGAGTGTGCACTATTTTCAGCTCTGAGCTCAGAACTGATATCCTGAGTTCTCACATTTGTCTGTAAGTTGGGAAAGTGACACTTCTGTGCACTTCTCAGCTGAACCTGTGGTAACCTCAACTCTGTCTTTTGATCTTTGAGTGAGTTCTGTTCTGAAACTAGCAGAGCTGGAAGGGCAAGTTAGCCTTAGTGGCAGAGAGACAGCTTGGCAGAGGATGTCAAAAGTGACCAAACTCATTTTTATGACTGTGTATCAACACAGTCAAACAAACCCCCCAAATAGGGGTTGTTATGTAGGGCAGCATTGGGCCTGCAACCTGTAGAATTTAAACAAAGGACTATATAGAAAAAACAAACTGAACACAAGCCATTTTTAGAATGTGAGGAGGATCTGATGCCCAGATATGCAGGAGAAACTGCCTTTTTGACCAGGTTGTTCTCTAGTTGGCCACTTAGGTAATTCTTAACATCATGTGAAGCATTAAGTGCATTCCTGGTAAGAGACAGTTCTAGGAATACGTGTGCCAAGTCTTCACAGTCCTCATGTTCTTACTTCTGGGGTTATCTTCTGAGGTCCCTTGAAAACACTGGACTGCTTGGGGATAGCAAGCTATGCCTGAGGACTTGTTAGTCCTTCTGTTTCCTTTGCCAACTCAGGAGGGGATGAAAATAAAATTCACGAGTAGCCAAATTTAAATTTGACCACAGCCAATTAGCCAGGAGATGTGAAAACAGCTACTACTGCTTTTTTGGGGCATGTACTTGTCTCCAGAACCCAAGTAGAAAACTACAGACTATTATGTCCCTTTTCTTACAGCATTTGTGTTCCAGACTGTAAAAGGATGCCTTTAGTTAATCATTACCTGGCTGGTCCTGTTCAGATGCTTTCCCTCCTGGCTCTGCAGCAGTATCTGTCAGTAGGCAAGGAGCATTCCCAGGGTTGCACTGACTCTGGCAATGATGCTGCTTCATAGACATAAATAAATAGGGTTATCTTTGCCTGATTAGGAACAACAGGGTGGAAGGGGAACTGGCATTTGCTAAATACAGAGCAAAATGTTTTTTTTCTGGCTGCTCTAAGAGGTCCCAATCAAGGGAGAAATCTCAACTTACAGTCCAAAGCTCCAGCTTGTCTACTGGGTTTAAATTTTTGCAATATTATGTAATATTTGAGATAGAGTAAATTTGGACTGAAACTTCTGTGCTTTGGGAAGCTGTCATAATGACTGGTGGTTTGTATTTCAAAACCACCTTGAAGATACTAATTCCTATGTCATTTTGTGTCATTGGTGGGCAATAAGTAGCTTTTAAATCTTTTTTTATAAAGGAGGGGATGAGACCACAGAGGAAGCTCATACCAGAGATGGTCCTGGCCCTCAGCCCAGTGCTAAGGGCTTCAAGAAGTCATCCTGCTGCTTTTTTTTTTCAGAAATAGAGTAAGCATTGCAGAAGTTCTTCCCTCGTCCTTGTGATCTGTTCTTTAAACATCTGGAAGGGAGTGTTGTGGGAAAACGAGCACATCACCTGGCTAGAAGAGTTAGAATTATTAATATTCTCATTATCTTTGTTTAGAGCCAGAGTGGTGCTGAGTGCTGTACAAAGCACAGGACAGGCAATACTGATTGGCAGGCAGGGTGAGTAGCATGGATGGACATTATGAGCCAGGAGTTACTGTGTTGATAGGACCAACTAATGGTTTGGCATGAGCAAAACAAGTACTTTGTTCTTTGTTGCAAGCAGGTTTCTGCTGGTGGGGCTATGAGTTAAAAACCACTTATCTAGAAATGAGAGAAGGGTTTATTTTCTGGGCAGGTATGCTGATTGTGTTGGTAGAAGACACAGTATTGTATTTTAGCCTTCTTAGCTGACCATATCTGTATATTGCAGCTTTTTAGAAATTTGAAGCCTAATTCTGACCTCCTTGGCTTCAAATGATCTTCTCTGAACTACTGCAGAGACAGCCCCAAAGAGCAGCATGAACAGCATCCAGGAGGGCCCAGAGTGAAATCTCCCTCTCAGCTCCACCCAGGTGTGGTTGGCCTACAGTACAGGGGAGTAAACTCTTGAGATTTCCTTCCCACGTGGATACAGTAGAAAATAATTGTGAATTTGCAGTGCACATACTTATCTTTTTTTCCCAGTTAGGTTGCCCTCTGCTGTCTTGGATTCTGGGGCACTAATGATGAACACGTTTTTTAATGAAACATGTTTTTAAGGTATCATATTCAAACGTCAAAAAAACTTCACTCTTTTACTGAGGGCCTCTCCCAGTGAGCTGCACAGGTAACTACTGAAATAGGGATATTAACACTTCTTGTGGACCATGCCCCTTTGGGCAGAATTTATTGTGTCTTTTCTTAATTGTTTTGACACTTCTTCACCTTCATCTTTCCTCCTTTTGAATGCTGAAGATCCAGGGCAGACTCAGCCTTGCTGGGTTACTGCAGAGTTTTCTGCTGAGTGTGTAGAAACACTTCAGAAGAGTCAGGAACCTGGAGAAAGAGGAAAATGTTATGACATACAGCTAATTGATTTGGTGCTTAGGCTTGCCTGGCCAACAAACTACCTCTGCAAAGGCCATTCCCAAGCACTAGGTGGATTCTGTAGTTTCTGGCATTCAGAATCCTTCCAACAGCCATCCAGGTACTGGTCTCTGAGAGCATGTGAGCAAGCCTCACAGCAATATGCTGTTGGATCTTTGTTTTCTGTGACAGAACCTGGACCTGGGAATGGCCTAAAAATCAGGTTGGGACCAGGAAAACACAGGAGCAGCAGAGAGCTTGTCTCCAGGTTATTGCCATCTTACTCAGATCCTTCTTTAGGCCTCAGTCCTGTTTGTTGCACCTTCACCATGGAATGTAATATTTGAAAAATACTACTCTCTGTCCTTTTCCTTCAGCTCCCATTTCCCCCACGTTTATCTTTTATCTGGGACAAGTACTTTCTGCATCGTTGTGTCTTGTACAGGCTGAGCACACAGTTGAAACTTGCCAATAAAGGAAATTATTGATACCATGCACTGGTAAGCTTGGTAATTAGAGACTCAGGAAAAGACAAACACCTCTCCTAGAGATCAGTTTAAGATGTGGGCTCCTTTCAGCAAACCAAGGCCTTGCCTGTGGGGTGGTCTGTCTCTATCCTTTCAGTATTACTCAACTACCTGAGTAAGTAATGGAAAAGGGCTCACCAAGAGCATCACTGCTGTTACCCACTGTGCTGGGCTGGAGCCTGTTGAGTGAGAACAGTCAGGCCAGGGCTCCAAATCTCCTCTGGTCAGAGGTGGGTGCTGCAGGGACCACAAAAAGGACAGAAGCCTCTTTTGAGAAGCCAGGACAGTGAGAAGAAGAACAGAAAGGAATATTACACGGGATAAAGCAGAGCAGAGAGAAAAAATGGGAAGAGATGAAAGTGGAAGGAGTGGAAGTGAAGGCAAGCAAAATCCAGGAGTGAAATCCAGGAGTGAGGAGACTGTCATCCCTGCAGTTAACAGAGGCTGAAAGTACAATGGAAAGACTAGGGGAAAAAAGGCTCTTTAGCCTACCTCCATTTCTGTCTGGGGTTGATCTGTATTCCAAAAGGACCAGGTGTGGTGAGAGAAAAGACCTTCTCTGCTGCTGATGGAGAAGGAAATGGGCACTCTGCCAGCCTAGCTCTGCTTCTCCTGCCTGGTCATCCCATCCTGACCAGAGCCTTGTTTGGCTTCTGTGCCCCGGCGTGTGATGAGGCAAATCAAACAGACCTTGGGACATCTAGAGCCTGCTTCTAATCTGGAGTGAATTAATTAAAAATTTCCCTTCTTAGAAATATTACCAGGAGTAGCCAAAGCTTCATCTTGCCAATGTGGTTGTTACTAGTTCAAGTGTCACAATCAGCCTAGTTGAAACCAGTGTCAGATTCCAGAGGTCCTGGGTCCTGAGTGAGCAGAGGTGATGATGCCAGGCAGGACATGTGAGGGAGGTACTTCTCAGCTGTCTCTTGGAGTGTCTGTGCAAAGTTCCTCTTCTCTGGGCCGTGACATCTTGCAGTTCTGTGCCAAAACTTCTCTGTGTGCAGCAATGCCTCCCTGTTTTCTTAGGATCTGGTTTATTTACAGACGTGTGAAAAGACAGTTCACCAGAGCAGTTAGGGTTATGTGGAGAATTTGATGTAACTCATCAGGAGCTGAGCCTGGAGAGCCTGCATCAAGGCTACACTGAGCAGCACCCCTTGGGGCTGCTGTTCCTGGGAAAACAGCTCTCCTGCCTGCCCTGGTGTGTTCGCAGGGTACTTAAGGTCTCTGAGTCTGTTCTTCTTCACTCTAGTATCCAAGCAGGTGTCAAATGCTTCACACAGAAAAACTCAGCCCAGACCCCATCTAGGAAGGAAGAAGTACTTAAGTGCATGTTTACTATTGGAAGTGTCTGGAGAACTCCAAAACTTTGTAATCTTGTCTCTGCCCTGGGTGGAGAGGCAGCACAGAAAAGCAGCAGCAAACAGGATGAGGCAGATGGGTCTGCTGGCACTCGTCAGACTTTAACATGTGGAGAATTTGCATATTTTTTTCTTTTTCCTAAGTTTACACTGGAAAATGTAGACCTCAACCAATTTCTGCTCTTTTGTCACCTGCCTTCTTTTATCTGTGCTGTTGGAAATGAAGTATTGTTGTCTTCTGAGCTTCAAGAAAGCAGCCAGAATGGCCTTGGGGGTCTAGCTCAGCAGGAAAGGGAGGCAAGTTGCTTATGCAGGTCCAGCACTGGCAGAGGCCTGCTCCCAGGACTCTGTTCAGTGTCCACCCTTTATTTTGCATCCCCAGCATGAGACATGATACTCCAGCAGCACTGGGAAGAGCTCACCTTGCTCCTTACCCAGATCTATCAGGCAGATCATGCCAAAAGTGGGGGGGAGAGGGCACTTTGTCCCTCATGTTCCCCTCCATAAAGCAGGTACCAGTGGTTCTGACACCAAGAGCTGTTTTCCATGGGCTGCAGGCACGAGGAGCTGACACTTGAAAGAAGAGGTACAGTCACACTCCAGGCTGGGTGCAGCAGAAGGGTGAATGTTTCTGCCTGTTCTGGGCTCATGTAATTTCTATTCATAGTCTCTTACGTTTCCTTAATTATCACTAGCACCAAAACAGTGATTGACTCTAGAGCCAGGAGTAGTGTCTTACCCATCAGCTCTTGCTTCAAGAAGATACATTTGTCTCTGAGTCATTACTGATGCCATCTGTGACAGACAGCCAAGATTTTCCTCATGGAGGCTTTTTGCTACCAGGTAAACCCCTGAGGCTGGGGCAGCCTCCTATGTGATCAGAGCCAACAGGCAGTCATGCTCCATGGGGTATTTCAGTCCAATTACAGCTGTAGGGCCCCCCCAGCACCTTCTTACACTGGCAGAGGCACCTTGGCCACCTCTCGAAACCCCAGAGGAGCAAAGCACAGGTTGCTGTTTCAAACTCTTACCAAGCAAGGTAACTGGGAGGAGAAGGCTGGTACCAACCTGTTAGAGCTTCTGTGGAGGAAAGAGATGACTTGCACCAACAGCAGTGGAACTTGTGGTCCAGAGGCACGGTGGTGAGTGGCTGCTTGGCTGGGAAGTCTGATGCACCAGGGGGGTGGTTTCCCAATGCAGTGTTTTGTCTTCTGGGGACTGACTGGTTCTAATCTGCAAACATCACCATGTGGTGCACAGCTGAGGCAGGCAGGTTGTGAGGGTAGCTCTGTCTGTACACAAATCACAGCTTCATGTCCCTGTGGTCAGGCCAGCACCCCTTCAGTAGACTTGTTGATGCCACCACCCTCTTTATATGCTGTACTTTGTCCTGTCCCCCTCACACCCTCAGTGGTTTACCAGGGGCCACACTGCAAAGCAGGGCCTTGTCCTGGCTTGGGGTTGGACCAGGAGCTGATGTTAATGGGTCCCCTGTCTGAGCCCCAACGCTTCTCAGCCTTCCACCTTACTCCAGGTGATTTTGGTGAACATCCCCCAGATCTGGTGGTGCAGCCTCCACCATGGGAGGTTGCAGAGCCGTGGGCCCAGCACTGCCAGGGGACAGTGGCAGCTTCTCTCCCACTGGGTTTCCACACAGCAAAGCCACGGCTCTGCCCTCCACCAGGGGTTGCCACCTGTGCTGCCCTTCTCCGTGCCAATCTCCCCCCCCATCTTGCAGACCCTGGTGTAAAATGGCCTTTCTGACCAGTACCGCTCTGTTGTCACAGAACCACATCATGAGAACACCAACTTTTGAGCTGGTTTGGGTTTTTAAAATACTGCTTTATTTTTTTTTAGCCTGATGCTCAGTGATCGACAGTCTCTTTGCTGCCTTCAACTCCCCTGTGGTTTCAGTTTTGGTACAAATGTGTTTTTTGAATTTTAGCAAAGCAAAGTTGAGGGGGGGACTTATAC
>JAAWXA010000028.1:4469602-4495185 GCA_038090715.1 Florisuga fusca
GGGGGGGGAGGGGGGGGGGATGGGATACGGAGCATCTGATCAATTTGTATTTATTTATTTTAACATTTTACTAAATAAAACACGATAAAATCTCTCGTTTCCTTAGCTGTATGTACCAGGCAGGGACAGTTGTGTCCCACAAGCTGCAGGGATGGTGTGGTGCTGCAGGAAGCCCCAGGGGGGGTTTCTGAGAGCAGCTCTATGCCATGGCTGCAGTGTGCTCTAGCTCCAGGCTTGCTTTCCTGGCAGGGAGAAGGGTGCTGTTTTAGCAGAAATCAATTTTAGCTCTAGAAGGGCTTGTGCTCAGTTTAGAACATCTCCGTGAGTGCATGTGGCTGCCTCCAGCTGGGGCCGCCCAGCAGAGGGCACATGGAGACCAAAGCCGAGTTTACTCCACGTACCTAAACCCCTATAGGCATGTTTTGAGCTAAGGACAGACTCAAAAGGACAGGCTGGGGGGGAGGAAAAAAAAAAAAAATTAAAAAAAAATCTGAAAATGATGCTGCACACCAGGTGTGAAAATGCTGCACATGGTCCTCCCACAATAGGCATAGCACTTCCCCTTCCAAAAAAACCTGCAGAGGCAGCAGGTTTGTAGCCATCAAACTCATCTAAACACCCAGAAGAGGCTCATGCCATCCCCGCAGGTCTCTAGAACAGAGCAGGCTAGACTACAGCCTCGATGTGACCTAAACGTGAGTTGTGGCAGCTGTAAGGCTGGTGGCTCGCATGGCCTAAGAGACTGTGTTTATTCCTGAAAAGCCAAGGCCATTCTGCAGGGGGATGAACACAGTCTGAGCTGTCCATCTGTCCTTGGCAGGCAGGAAAAGGTCTTACAGGTCACAGTGCAGCCACCAACTCGACAGACTGGTCTTGGGGACAAGCCACAGCAGTGCCAGAAGAAAACACAACTCATCTACTGGCTACATGCCTGATCTCTGGAACCCCAGGCTCCATTTAAGAGAGCTGGCACCCAGGTTGCCAGCCCCATCACAGCACCAGGAACCAGCAGGCTTGATCCCACCACAGTTGGGTGGCTACATCTGCCACCAAAGCTGGCAGGGACTGGCACACAGGGACACTTGGTGACATAGGCATTGCTTTTTCCTACTGTTGCTCCTTGCTCCCCAGCCCTCCCTCTGTGCCAGCCAGACCAAGAAAAGGCTTCAAACACACCAGGCAGAGCAAGCCCAGTGGTGCCTTTCCCCAGCTGAACCTCAGGCTGCCCCTGCATTGCTCTTCTCCCACTGCCCTCCCTCCAGTGTACACGTGCAGGTTCACTGCAGAAAAAATAAATAACCAGGCAGTTCTAAGAAAGAGGTGAAAAAAGAATAAAAAAGCTTTAATTTAAAAATTAAATTAAAAAGACAGAATTAGCAAGAGGCGCTTGTGTCCTTTCCATACCCCGTGCTTGCTCCCACCACGGACGGAAATCTTCACCCCTGCACAGAGCTGGCTCAGCAGCCCAGAGTGACACTAAGGAGAGAACAGCAGAGACTGCAGCAGCTGGCCTGGAGACCCTCCAGGGCCACCAGCAAAATCATCTGGGAGGAAGAAAGGGTTAAAAAACAAAAACAACAACAACAAAAAAAACCCAAACACAAACTAAAAAGCCCCCAAGACACCTTCATCATCATTCTTATGAGAAAACTAGTAAATAATTTAAGTAGTGTGAGGAAAGCAATGCATCCTCTGTGCTCCAGTGTGTGACAGCCATGGACCAGTGCCAAGCCAAGCTGCTCCTGGCACAGGGATTCAGCCAAACTGCTCAGCTACGGTCTTGTCCAGTGTCAACCATGTCCCTGATTGCCAGTGGCAATCTCTGCTCTGCCATGAGTTGGGGAGGAGCAGGGTGGTCCCTTAACAGGAATTTCTCCAAGCATGTGCTGGCCCATGAAGCTGCTGCATTGCTCACTGCAGTGGGTGCCTGGCATGGGTGGCAGCCCTGCCCCGTGGGGCACTGCCAGCCTCAGGACTGTGCCTGTCACTGGCATGGCTGCTTCCAGCTGGGAAGCAATAGGTCTGGTCTGGAAGATCACTGCTGGGGACAGCAGACAGCCTGTTGTGCTCTAGGTGACTCCCACACCACCAGTTCTGGACCAGCCTCATTGGAGACTGCATCCATATAGATAATAACAGTATTTTGCCCTGTTGACCACCTAGCCTTGGTCAGGGCTTGAACTGGGTCTCCACAGCTCCTGGAAATCCCTGGCCCCACCTCCCTGTCTCTAAAACGGATGCAAAAGGTTGCTCTACATCCTTGTCTCCCACTCACCAAAGCCCCAGAGGGGTATGAAGACTGGGACATGGGACCACAGAGAAGAGGCAGAGCAGGGAAAGGTAATGCTCCCAGGCTTCTCCAGGAGCCAGACCTCAGGCTGAAGCAAGGCTAAGAATCCACATCTGCTAAAACAGGGGACAGATGATACTTGTCCACCTGGCCCCTGGCATGGGGAGGTTCTCCTGTAACACAGGAGGGCTGCTGCTCCAAAAGACCCCTTGGCCACGCTGCAGCAGACTGACCCTGCAGGCACCACCTGCTCTTGCAGCTGGTATCTTCCATCTAATCTATGGGCATCCCATTGCTGGGCTGGAGAGACTGTGCTGCCACCTCAGCTCCTTCAGGCCAGGCTGCAGTGGTGGGCCCAGGGCAGGAGTGGGGCCCTGCACTCCCCTCTCCAGCATGCTGCTAGCACCCTGCACCCACTGTCCCTGGGGCGTTACAGGCTCCTCTCGGCGGTGAGGTATTTGAGGGCAGCAGCCCCGTACCGCCGTGACAGGTCCTGGTGGAACTCCTCCCGCAGTGTCTGGAGGCAGCCCCGGTACCCTGCGCTCAGTCGAAACTTGGAAATATCAAAGCTGGGGGCATGGGGCATGTGGATCATGAAGGCGTTGGGCAGGACCAGCAGTTCGTATTCCTGGGGGCAGAGCAACAATCACCATCAGCTTGGTGATTCCCAACACGTCACCGTCCAGCCAAGACCCCCAACACGGCACCTCCGTGGTGCCAGGAGCAGCCCCCTCACCTACCTGTGCATCCAGCTCCATGATGTGGGACACCTTGTTCCATCCAAAGCCCACAAACCTCTGGTCATACCTGGGGCAGTCTCGCCTCACTACAACGTAAGGCTCGAAGTCCGGCTGCCACGCCACACGGTACGGCACGGTGGCCGTCCGCCACTTGGCATAGTCAGTTGGGGCGTGGCCTTTTGGCCACACGTGGTACCTATGGGTAGAGATGGAAAGGAGAGACCAGGAAAAGCTGGCAGCTCCCTGAAACAGGAACCTCTGAGTTGGCTGCCCAACAGCTCTGAGGCACAAGGGTACAAAACTGGCTTCTCCCGAGTGTGACAGCCCTGCTCGATCACAGGGCAGCTCCAGTCCCTACCTGAAGGTGTAGAGGGAGCCCATGTCCAGCATGGAGAGCAGCTCTGCTTTGGATTTAGGGAAGGTCAAGCGGTAGTGCAGAGTCTCAAAGGCTGGCACAATGAGAGCTGCCTTCCTCTGGGGCAGCTCCAGCTGCTGGATGGAGTTCCTATGGCAGAAGGAAGGATGTGAGGTCTCTCCAGCTGTGAGCTGTGCCCACAGCTTCCCTCTCCAGCCCCTCCCACCTGACCACAAGGATATTAATGGATTCGGACACTTTGCAGGGGCAGAAGGAACAGGGCAGCCCTAGCAGCCATGACTGCTTCCTTATCTGATGGTGTCTGACAAAAAGGAGGACAGGATCCCAAGGCTGAGCAGAAAGGAAACATTTTCTGCGTGTTAAGAACTCCTGTCCAGGGTGTTCCCTGCAACCCCCAATCCTTGAGGAGCCCAGCAGGCTGAGCAAGAGCTAGCAGGAGGAAGCCTTACCTGAGGTAATCATAGAGGCCATACATAGGCAGGAAGTCAATGTCTGTCAGAAAGACATACGGCGTCTGCGTGTTGGCCAAGGCCACGTTGCGCAGGAGGTTGATGGGGTAGAACTGCCCCTCCTTGTAGACAACGTGGTAGGCGACGTTGCGGCGGGCGCTCAGCACCTCTGAGGCCTGGGCATAGCGCAGGAACTGCTGAGCCTCCGCGTCGGACATGTACAGCGCCAGGCTGATGGGGCCTGCCCAGTGTTTGCAAATGGCCTCCAACATCTGTAACCTGGGAAGCAGAGGGCACTGTGTGAGCACGAGATCTGCCACCTGGCAGCTTGGCCAAACCCAGAGTGGCTGCTGGCCAGTGAGCCCAGTTCAGGGAGAAGCAGAAGGAACTGCTGTTCCCAGCTTGGGGTGTTGTCCCTCTCTGCAAAATGCTGGTGTGAAGGTGAGGAACCTGTGCTTTTGAGATCCCTGGTAGCTCCCAAGTTGTGGAGCCACTCCTGAGTGGAGGTGGGATCCTACCTCCAGCCAGCCCCGCCAGAAAGTACCTGTCCATGGAGAGCTGGGCCACGAGGGTGACATCCGTTGGGTTGGGAAAGGCCAGAAAGTCATACTGCACGAAGAAGAGGTGGATGCGGTGCTGTGTAAGGTGCTGCCGGCGGAAATCGTAACAGGGATCATCCTCATCCAACTCCTCCAGTGCCTGCTGCAGCTGCAACACCATGAAGATGAGGGAGAGCGGGAGCCCAAGGGGAGCTGGGGTGGCTGTCTGGGGGTCTCTGCCCACTCCACGATCTGGGGGTGGGGACAGAGTTGCAATCACCCTCACCTGGTTGCTGGGTGGACTGGGAAGACTGGCACAGCCGAAGAGCTCCCTGCGCAGCAAGTTCCCATCGTACTCCAGGAAGGTCAGATAGAGATTACGGAAGAACTCCACATGCTTGTTCTTGACATGCAGCTTCTTGGGAGAGTTCCAGTGGATCACCTGAGGGAAGCAGTGTGCCATGTCATGGAGGGGGAGTCAGCAGCACCCAGCACCCAGCACTCCCCAAGCCCCCAGGCCCTATGCTTACTCCCTCAGACCTCTAGCACGTGTGCTGTCCTTCAAGCCCTTCCCAGTCTCAAAGGCAGCAAACCCGCCCACCTTAAGATCTGAGACTTCGGTGTAGCACTGCTCCGAGCGGGTGTGATCAGAGAGCTGCACATTCCAGAAGCAGGGGAGCCGGTACACCAGGGCTGGGTCGTGCTTGATCACCACATTAAAGATGTCCTAAGAGAGATGAAGGTGAGTTTGCAGGTGGATGAGGAAGGCAGCATACCTCCCACGGGCCAGCAGTGCTCTGGGAACGCAGCAGGGCCAATTACTCTGGGAGAGAGACCATTACCTGATCAGCCAGTGAGGTGGAGAGCATGCTCATGAGCTCCCGCTCTGCCGTCAGCCGCCACATCTGCTCCCAGCCCAGACGACGCAGGCGGTCGAGCAGGAGCAGGATCACCCCTGGGTGCCAGGGAGGAGGGCACTGGGTCACCGAGAGAGCACCCAGCCATGACAGAGCTGGAGCAGAGCAGCATGCCTTTGACCCCTAGGACATGCCACTTCTCTGTGCCCTCCCACATGACCTTGGGAAGCTGCAGTAACCCCCTCATGCCCACCACTCTGCCTTCCCCAGCCTGCCCGTGCCAAGTGCCACCTCAGCTAGATACACCACCAGGCTGCAGAGCCCACCCCAGCAACCCACACTCACCTGTGTTGAAGCCACGTCCCAGGGCAGGCCATGGTTTGTGGTTTTTCCACAGGTTGCCCAAATACCAGTCGCTTTGGTTCTCCACCAACCCAATCACCTGCTTGTCTGAGAACACAGAGGGACACTGATGCAGCCCATCTTGCTGTAGGTTCAGCAGGCCCAAGCAAACCCACTGTGCTGGTGCTGTGGCAGACAGGACTGCCACCCTGAGCCCAGCACCCAGGGCCGCAGCAGGTCCTAGGGGCACCCTGTTCTCACCAGAAAACTTCCCAAAGACAGCCCAGAGCTCAGCAATGTCAGTGGCAAAGGTGATGTCGGTGTCCAAGACGATGACCTTGGAAAGGTTGGAGGGCAGTGCCTTGGTAAGCGTCAGCTTCATCAGCCCGTAGATGCCAGAGTAGTGCTTGTTGGGGATCCACGACACCTCTGGCTGCAAGGCAACACAGCCTCAGGGCTGGGCATGGCCATGCTCTCCCCTTGCCTAAGCAGAAGGGCTGTTTGTGCCCAGTACCCTGTGCAAAGGAAGCCAGCAGAGAGGCTGTGGAGCCAGCCAGCCCCGGGCATCTCCTCCAGCTGCACCACTTGCAGCCACACATCTCTCTGCCCAGGCTCTTCAGGCACTGGCTGGCTGCATTTCCTTCTCTTTTGCTCTCACCCTGCTATGTCTACGTATCTTCCTCTAGCCACCTGAACCCCAGTGTTTCAGTGCTCAGTGGGGAACCCACCTTTACCACAGAGATAGTGTAACCCAAGGGGCGTCTCCACCCCTCCAGTACCAGCCCTGTGCCACCTTCTCAGCTGAACCAGAAACAAGTCCAAAATGGGGAGTAGGTGAAAGAGGGACCAGCAGGAAAAGTTACTAAGCCCACTCCCTATTGCTCCTCTCTGCTGCTCCCCTGGCCAGCCAAGCACAAGGTAAAGGAGGGACAAGTGCTTGCCTTCAAGTCTTCAGCATTGTAGAAGCTGACGTGGACAGAGGGCACCATCCAGGACTGGAAAAGCATCTGGAGGATCTGGTGGGCCACCAAGTCTGTGATGAAGTGAAAGTGGAGGGGGTTCTTCCTGCCAAGGGCAAGCACAGAAGCATTCAGCAGCACAGCAGGAGGAAGACTGCATGATCCTCATCCCTCCCACCCCTGCCAGGGGACACACATCAGCGGAAGGGGCAGATGGAGAAAAATCATCCATCTGGAAGAAAAAAAATCCCCCTCTAAGCAGCAACAGAGGGGGCAGAGAGAGGCTCTGAAGCCCTTCTCCCACAGCACTGCCCAGCCTGCAGCAGCTCATCTTGGAAGCCCAAACCAGCACCTCCCCATTACCTGTGGAAGAGGATGGATTTCACCAGGGTGACCACATCCCGGCTCGCGTTGTGCCCGGCACACACGATTGCAACGTGCAGGAGCTGCCCAGAGACAAATGGCACATTTTTGAGCCTGGATACCCCCTGCCTCACAGGGGCCTGTCTTCCTTGGGGCTGTGCTATGGGGAGAGCCTGCATAACCCAGCCCTTGCCTTGGGAAGGAGCCCCAGAAAGAGGTGGGACTACCTCCCAGTTCATAAGTGGGGACCAGGAGTCTGGCTGCCACTGCTCCTGTCTGGCCTCCCACTCTGGTGAAGCAAGACACCCTCACCCACCATGGCCTGCTGAGCACCACGGACACCCAGGATAAGGCCCCAACATAACCAGAACATAGGGTGAGCAGTGGCAGGCAAGTTGCACATAGATCCATGCTCAGACATGATCGCTGCATCCCATCTGACTTCCCCTTTCTGCCATGCCACCAGGCTGGTGTCATCACCCACCTCACACTTGTGAACCATCTGCTGCTTGGGGCAGGCTGTCCGGTTGCTCCTTTCTCCCCTGGGGGGGTCCCCATCCTCGGCAGAGGCCCCCCACTGCAAGCTGCCATTGCTGCCCCCCCCCTGTGCCTGGCCCAGCTGCCGGCGGAGCTGCTGGTTCTCCTCCTCCATCCTGTGCACCTGCGATGCCAGCGCCTCCCGCTCCGTGTCCCGGCCCGGCTGCTCGCCCAGGCAGGGCTGCAGCAGGAGGAAGCGTCCATCTGTGGAGAAGAAACAGGGCATGTGGTGGGCATGACAAGACAGAGCTTGTCCAGAAGGATGGGGATGGTGGGGCAGAGCCCCAGCAAAGAGGTCCCAGCACACTCCATGTGTGCCCACACGTGTCCCCCAGACACTCCACTGTCAAAGCTCTGCTCCCCTGATCCTCAGGGATGCCCCCTGGAAATGCAGAGCTCAGATGCACCTGCAGCAACTTACATGGCCAGAGAGCAACCACCTCACAGCCTTGGCCTCCCCTGCCCACCCTCTGTTGGGGACCATTCTGTGATTGGAGAAGAACCCACTCACATTCGAGGCTGCCCACGAAAAGGTAGAGCCAGGAGAGGAGGACAGCCAGGGTCACTGTGGCGACCAGCAGCTTCAGCTTCACCCGCCAGGAGCGCAGCATGGTGTGTGGGAGGGACAGAGATGGTGAAGATCAGGTGGGCAGCCCAAGCCCAGCTGGCCCTGGCATCCTAAAGCCTGCAAAGGTCAGGAGAGTGAGGGAGTGGTGTCACCAGCAGCCCTGAAGCCCACACCCAGGTGCCTCCACATCCCCTGGCAGGATGTCCCATCTCCTGGTCCCTCCAAGGACACAGCTTGGCGAGCACAGCAGTGACACAGATACCCGTCACCTCTAGTGAGAGCCTCTCCCAGCCAGCACCCTCCTGCCCCATTTCAGGGCATCTGGACCTCCCCTGGACCACCCTGCTGTGGCTGCACTGCTCTCAGGGAGCCCTCAAACATGGGAGAAGAGATAAGAGTGCTCCAAGGGATTTCACTGAAGTTCTGTTCTCGCCATGCACCCCACAGACAAGGAGAACCAACCAAGGGCTCCCAAGGGAGGCGGGAGGCTATGCTGGAGAGGCCCTCCCCGATCCGGGCAGGAGGGAGCGGGGTGGTTAATGGAGCTTGCCCTTGACAGGGAGAGTACGTCCCTCCCCCACCGCCTCCGGAGACCGAAGGGCCGGGGCTGCTCTTGAGAGGCGGCCTGAAGGACGCGGCTGGCCCGGGCTGGAGCGCCAGGTCCAGGCCAGGACCCGACTGGCCTGACCCAACCCTCCCGCCGAGGGGGAACTCCCGTACCCAGCTCGGCTGCAGGCCAAACACCTCCCCGTCCCAGAAAGCTGTGTGGAAAAATCCCAAACGCTTCGCTGAAACGAACTCACTTTCCGGCACCGCCGTAGCAAAACGGGGCACGCTGGCGGATACAGTCATTGGACCGTGTCCGAGGCTCCTGCACCCAGCCCCAACTCGGGGAGAGACCGCCCGACTCCAGTGAGCCCTGCCCGAGATCCCAGAGCCAGGTGCCCAGGGCAGACAAAGGCTCCACAAAGCAAAGGAACACAAACCTCATTCCTCACCCCTGCCTGCCTCCTGCAGCTCAGGCCTGAGCCCCTCCTGCCCACGGAGCAACATCTGGACGCTCAACAAAAGTTGCAATAGGGACGAATGGGCCGGATTAGGGCCAGCTCCCCCCGCTGGAGCCCATTGATGTGCAGATGCCCATGGGGCCGCCAGCGTTTGGGGGGCTGGAATAGGCAGCCTGGGAGGTCACCACCCTGAGTAGCCCCCGGGCGAAACGCTGCCCGCCTCAGGAATTGCCTGCTGAGGGCGAAAGGAAAACTGACCGAGAGCAACGCATATGCACCAACAGGCTCAGGCTCTGCTAAAGCTGGGGTGAGGCCAGCCCAAGGAAGCACGGCCACCCACACCCCCCTAGCAGCAGGCATAGCACCTGGGGGCTGCAACCCTTTTCCTGGTGGAGAACAGGTCCTTCTGGCTCCCTGCAAGCAGGGCCTGGCATCACACTGCTTTTCCGCTCTATTGAACAGGCCAAGCACAGATACACCAAGGAAAAGGAGCACACCAGACCCCTTCTTCCTTGCCATGAGACAAGCTGGACCTGGCGTTGTCTCCACACGCTGCTGCCAGCCCCTCTCCCTTCCCAAGAGCCGATCTCCACCCCTCCTGCCTGGCCTGGGCATCCCCCAAACTTTGTGCTGAGCTAGTACTCTGAAATGTGGGAGCAAGTCAAAACGAGGGAGATGAGCTGGAACCAAGCAGTCTGGGAAGTGGAGGGACGAAAGGGACTTCAGCATGAATGAACGAGAGAAGCTGAGGGGCACACTGCAGCACCCTCCTGTGTCCATGACCCCTCGAGGGAAGCCTCAGTGTGGGCAACAGCACTTCATCCAAAGCTCCACGAGCACACTACCTGGATAGTAGTCTAGGGGACAGAATGGGACGAGCAACAGGCCTCCCAGAGGCACCCAAGGACTCCATCCCTCCCCCCGTAGCACCCTCACCCTTCCCACCGTCCCTTCTCCTCCTCACGTGGCTGCTCACCTGCACCCCATGATCTCCTTTCCTGCCTTTCCTTCTCCTTCTCCTCCTCCCTGGGCGCCTCCCAAGCCGGCAAGCAGCCCGCTGCTGCTGCTGTTCCCTGCTCAGTCTGCCGTTCCCTGTCCTCCCTTTACTCCTCCCTTTCAGATCTGACACTTCCCCCCACACACACCTCCTCCCTGCTCTCAAACCCAAGTTCCCCCCCCCCGCACGCCCTGCGCTGGCCCCCCTTTCGGAGGAAGAAAGAACAAACAAAACAAGAGATTAAATTCGCTTTCTACTCAAGAGCCCCCAGCGCCAGGGGCACCGAGTTGCCCAAAGTAAATTAGAAGGAATCCGCCCTCCCCTCATCCCCCTTCCTGCTCCCAGGACTGAAAAATCCCTCTTTTGCTGAGATGAGGGAAGCATCAGCATTATCCACTCCCTACCCAGCACTTGCCTCCTCCTTTCCCAGGGCAGGTGCATGAGGTTTTGTCCACGCGGAGAGATAAACTGGGGGGCTTTGAAAGGCAGCAGAGCCCACCCTGTCTCCCCTTGGCTGGCAGGGAGGGGCTGCACAGCCAGCCCAGGATGCAAGCACGGCAAGGGTAGGCAGTCCTTCCTACCTAGAGAGAGGAACTATCAGTTCCTGAGTGACAGCCCCTCAGCTGGACAGGGTGCAAACACCACTGTAGGTGTGAGAAGGGAAGAGCTGCCCCTGAATTTCCCAGGCTTGCTCCAGCCCCACCAGCCCAGGAGAGCAGGGCTCCCCAAAGAGCACAGCCACCCACCAGACCTCCCCACTGCCCCAGCAGCCAGCAGGATGGCAGCAGGAAGGGTGGGAGGTATTCCCGGGCTGGGAATGCTAACTATGCAGAGCCAAGGCCCTACCTGCAGCTCCCCCTGCGCCTGGCCCCAGGCCCGGGGAAAGGCAGCAAGCTCCTGACCGGGCCGGAGGGAAAGGAGGAGCCCACTGCCCTCCCGGCTGCCTTGGAAGAGCTGGAGGGATGTCCGGAGGAGGCAGGGTGTGGTGGGAGGCCACCACCAGTAGCAGGAGGCACAGGGATTAGAAGGCAACCTGTCTGCACAGCAATTCAGATGAAACGTACACGGCCCCCCACCCTGCATCCCAAGGGAGACCTGTGGCATCAAGCCCCAGCCTGCCTCGAAAAGATTTTACAGCGCCTGCAAAGACACCCCCCGAGCCCCAGGGCAGGGGCGGGCTGGGTATCCACCCAGCCGGTGCAAAAATCACTGCCCCGGGAGACACATTTTGTCTCCTGCTCAGACAGCTCTTGCTTGCCCTTGCAGAGCCCTGTTACAATAGGCTGTCGCTCCTCAACACCACCATCTCCCCAGCCCACCCACCGCAGAGAGAGGAAACCATTCTGCTGCCCCCCAGAGCAGGAGCCCCATCTTTGCTCTGCTCCTTGTCTCAGGGACACAGGAACACAGCCCCTAGGAACTGTCGTGTCCTTGCCTCATGGTATCCATCACCTAACGAGTGCTCCAGCTGAGGCAGCAGCTCCACAGGGCTTACCCCGGCTCCTGGGAGAAGCCCAGACCTTCCACAGCCTCCGACCAACAGCACTGCTCCCAGGGAGAAAACAGCCTCCCCTGCTAGGTGAAGAACCAGTGAGGAGAGATGCACTGCTGAACCTTGTATTAATGAATAAAGGTCTGGCTGGGGACGTTAAGGTTGGGAACAGCCTTGGTGACAGTGACCATGACACGGTGGATTTTAGTATAAGGACAAGTAGGACTACACCCATGGACTTCCACAGGACTAACTTTGCACTCTTTAAGGATCTACTTGTAGCAATCCCATGGACTAAGACTCTGGAAGTGAAGGGTGCCCAAGACAGTTGGTCGGTTTTTAAATCCTGCTTCTTCAAGATCAAGACAGATGCATTCGCTTGAGTGAAAAAACAGGTAGAGGTGGTAAGAGACCTGCATGGATCACCAAGGAGCTTTTGAAGGGACTGGTCACTTGGGAGAACTATAGGGATGTTGTCAGAGCATGTAGGAAGACAACAATAAAGGCCAAAGCCCTCTTAGAACTCAAACTAGCAGAGGAAGTAACAGGAAACAAGAAAAGCTTGTTTAAATATATCAGTAGTAAAAGGAAGAACAGGGAAAATGTGCTGAATGAGGCAGGAGCCCTGATAAAAGAGGATGCAGAGAAATACCTTCTTTGCATCAGTCTTTACTCCTAAGACCAACCCTTGTGAATTCCAGACTCTGGATATGAGAGAAAGCCTGGAGGAGGGAAGACTCACCACAAGTCAATGAAGGCTGGGTTAGAGACCAGTTATACAGATTGAATATACACGAGTCCATGGGCCCTGATGGGATGAACCCAAGAGTGTTGTGAGAGCTGCTGATGTTATTGTCCTACCACTCCCCATCATTTTCGAGAGATCATGGCAAACAGAAGTGCCTGAGGACTGAAGGGAAGCCAACGTCACTCCAATCTTCAAACAGGGCAAGAAGGAAGATCCAGGCAATTACAGACCAGTCAGCCTCACCTCCATCCCTGGAAAAACAATGGAGCAGCTTATTCTGGAGGTCATCTCTAAGCACATGGAAGAGCAGAAGGTTATCAGGAGCAGTCAGCATGGATTTACCAAGGGGACATCACACTGGACTCATCTGATAGCCTTCTGTAATGTTGTGACTGAATGGGTAGATGCAGGGAGACCAGTGGATGTAGTCTGCCTTGGCCTTAGCAAGGCTTTTGACACAGTCTCCCATAACATCCTCATAAGCAAGCTCAGGAGTTGTGGGACAGAAGAATGGACAGTGAGATGGATTAAGAACTGGCCATGCAATAGAGCCCAGAGAGTGGTGACCAGTGCCACACAGTCCAGCTGGAGACCTGTGACCTGGGGATCAGTCTGATCCACCTGTGACTGGTGGATCAGTGCTGGATCCAGCCCTGTTCAACATCTTTATCAGTGACCCTGATGATGGGACAGTGTCTGCTCAACAAGTTTGCTGATGACACAAAGCTGGGAGGCCTGGCTGGCACCCCAGAAGGCTGTGCTGTCATTCAGAGGGACCTGGACAGGCTGGAGAGCTGGGGAGGGAAAAATGTAATGAATAACAACAAGGGCAGGTGTAGAGTCTTGCATCTGGGTGGGAACAACCTCAGGTACCAGTATAGGCTGGGGACTGAGCTGTTGGAGAACAGCATAGGGGAAAGGAACCTGGGGGTGCTGGTGGATGGAAGGATGACCATGAGCCAACAATGTGCCCTTGTGGCCAAGAAGGCCAATGGCATCCTGGGGTGCATTAGAAGGGGGGTGGTTAGGAGGTCAAGAGAGGTTCTCCTTCCCCTCTGCTCTGCCCTAGGAAGGCCACATCTGGAATATTGTGTCCAGTTCTGGGCCCCTCAGTTCAAGCACAGGGAAATGCTTCAAAGAGTCCAGTGCAGAGCCTCCAAGATTATTAAGGGAGTGGAAAAATCTCCCTTATGAGGAAAGGCTGAGGGAGCTGAGTCTCTTCAGCTTGGAAGAGAGGAGAACGAGGGATGACCTCATTAATGTTTATAAATATATAAAGGGAAAGAGCCAGGAGGATGGTGCCAGGATCTTCTCGGTTATGCCCAATGATAGGACAAGAGACAACAGATACAAGCTTGAGCATAGGAGGTTCCATATAAACACAAGGGGGAATTTTTTTACTGTGAGGGTGACAGAGCACTGGCACAGGCTGCCACGGGAGGCTGTGAAGTCTCCTTCCCTGGAGAATTTCAAAACCCACCTGGATGTGTTCCTGTGTGACCTGCTGTAGGTGACTCTGCTCTGGTAGGGGGGTCGGACTCGATCTTTCAAGGTCCCTTCCAACCCCTGACTTTATGATTCAGTGCTCTGCCTGACCAGCATCACCTCTCAGCACACTTTTCCAAGCCTCAGCATCTTGCTCCTTCCTGCAAGCCAGGGCCCAGCACCAGGCCCTCACCCGCCAGGGCAGGAGCAGGTAGGCTGCAGGAGGAGGACAGGTGAGGCAGAGGCATTTTAGGATGTTTATGGTGGGAGATGGCAAGCAGGAAAGCAGCTTCACAGCCTCCCCTCCCCTGTGAAATGTTAAAGGTACAGCAAGTGGAGGGCAGGGCTGAAGTGGCTCCCAGGCAAGGGGCACAGCAGGAACCAGCCAGCTGTGGCACAGAACACAGAAGCATCTTGGCTCTAACTGTCCCTGCAGCCACACTGCTCAGCCTCTCTGCCCTCCCTCCTCAGTCTCCTTGCTCAGCCCAGACAAGTGCAGCCAGCAGTAAGACGAGAGGTTTCCCAATACTGACAGTTTCCAAACCCAGCACAAGGGTGCAGGGCAGAAGTGCTGTTTGAAGCAGGTTATCCTCCCTTCCCCACCCTCTCCCTGGAAGCAAATCAGCTTGTGCTTCAGCAGGGATCAGAAGGTGACAAACAGGACATAAAGAGGCACCTGGTTGTGTTACCCTCTTGGAGAGGCTGACAGCAGACACTGGGGATGAGGCAGGCAGGACATTGGTCTCACCTTATGGCCAGACATCCCTCCCCCCACTGACAACAGGGTGATAGCCAGGGCATAGGGAATGTCAAGCAGGCAGATCCAGGCAGTTGCACAAACACAGGGTGCGTGCTCACAGCAGCCTCTGAGGCATGGGCAGGAGCCCAGCCACCCCTCCACACACAAGCAGACTTTGCTCCCAGGACAGTGCACCTACCCTGCTTGCCCCAGACCTACCCTCAGAGCTGCCCATGTTCTGGCACCCTGCTCCTCCAAGATCCCCTCTTTCTGTAGAAAGATTTTCCATCCCAGCTGGCCTTCACTCTCCCTGGCTCAGTGACAATCAGGTGAGCAGTTAATGTTTAGGGAGAGCTGGCAGTGGAAGCTTTCCCCCCACCTTCACCAGCCGAGCAGGGAGCAGCCCTGTTTTCCAACATCATGGAAGCTGTCAGCAAGGTCCATGGCAGGGTGGGCATCATAGCCTGTTGTCTCTCTCAGACCTGCACCTGCAGAGAGGATGCTGGGCACACCAAGACCATCTGCAAGTCACAGGACAGCAGCAATGAGCAATGGGGCCAGGGCCTTGGCTTGCTGCCCCCTGAACACATCCCCCCCCAGGCATCCCAAGGGAAGAGGTTCCCTGGCTGTCCCCAGGCAGGAGTGTTTTGGTGCAGCTGTGCTGGCTGTTGTCTTTCTTAGCTGCAGGCAACAGAGACTAGAAATCCTTCTCCCAGGTCTCATTTTTGGAGCTGGGAGAGCAGCAACAGTTTATTTGACCTGCTTAGACTGCCTCAGAAGCACAGCATGGCAGCTTCCCAGGCTCACAGGAGGTGAGAAAGGGCCCTACAGCCGTGGTGAGAGCTACACAGCAAGCCTGGCAACTGAGAAAAGGCACCATGCTTTGAACTCAGGCAACTGCAGAGGATCTCTGTTGCTCTTCGATGGGAGGGGACAGGCTGGTTTCTTGTTCAGCAGGTCATCTTTAAAGCCCACACCCCAGCACCCATCTGACAAAGCACCTTGCAATTTGGGGTCATCTTTGCTCCTCTCCCCATGACCTAAATGCTGCCATTTGAGGCGGGCTGCACCAGCCAGCAATACCACACAGGCAGCTGCAGGAATTTACAGAGGTGGAATGGAATTCTGCCAGGAAAGCAGGATTAAAACCCCATGCTTCAGATTACCATGCTATTCCTCCCTCCCCAGTCTTATAACAAGAAAAACTTCAGTGAAAGTTTCCCCTTTGTATCTCCATGGAAAGAGCAACATCTGACAAAACAGCCACCATATTCTAGAGATAGAATCGAGCAGCAGCCAGATACCAGCACATCAGCTCCAAGAGAAGCAAGCATGCCCATCTTCCCACTGCCCCTAACACCAATAAATGGCATAGAAAATCCCAGAAGGGTGAAGATCTTCATGGGACAGCAGTCACCTGTGCCTCAGCTATGGTTCATTCACAAGCACCTAGCTCTCCTTAGGACCGTTAGATTTTCACCAAACACAGCTCTGCTAATCTAAGAGTTCAGCTTTTTATTCAGCAAAGGTCACACTGAAAAGCCAGAAAAAAAGCTGAAAAGCCACCTTCTCTAACAGAAGCAAAGCACTTGGGAAAGAGGAGCTAACAGTCTCTGAACAGTGTTAGTTCTTGAAGCTCCAACGCTGGGCTGAAGCAGGGACTTTTATCACCAAACTCTTTCCATGTTTCCAGAGGAAACAAGCAAGTTCAGGCTGGGTCTGCCACAGGAACATGCCTCACTGCTCATACCTCTCTACGTCTGAAACCCCAGGAATGCATCAGGGAGCAACACCTCTTGGCAGGGATTCTAATAATGAGGCCCCTGCTAGACACAATCCACTTATGCAGAACAGCTCTGCAGCCAACCAGCCTGCCTGCACCCCAGGACTGGATTCAGCTGCCTGGCAGAGCCTCAGCTGAAGAGAGGGCTGTGCAGGGCTGGCATGGGGAGCCCGGTGCCACAGCAGAGTATGCAGCTGTTGTGTAGGAGGCTTAAGTCTACCAGACATCCTGCAATGCTTACAAGATGGGCAGCTGCACTTTGCCACAACTCTCGGGCAAGGCAAGAGGAGGTCACCCTGGTAGCAATGTTGTCCCTAAGTGCTCTCACTCCTGTTAGGCCCAAGCAGGTGGCAGGATCCAGCTGCTGGATCTGCATCTGTGGGGACAGCAGGGCAGCAGAAAGCATGGTGTTGGCTTGTCCTCCTCTGCATGGGCTGTATTTATCCTGTGCAAGGGATGGCAGGTGCCCTACCAAAAAGGCATTCATCCTCCCTAGTGGGCAGCAGTTCAGGATACATGATCACAGCCACTGCTGGAAGGACATGCTAAGAGCATGGCTTCCTATGCAAATTGCCCTCCACAGTGTTAAGTGCATCATACCAAAGTCCCTCAGTAATCCCACTGCTACCTTGGCACTGGAGCAATTCTTCTGGATGCCAAACTCTGCTCTGGCAGCCTCAGGAGCACAGGGGAGCCAGGCACACACACGGGGTATCTGACAAGGAAAGGCAATCCCTTCACTTTCTCTGCATGAGAAGAGGTGTGCTGCAGAGGAGGCCAACGCTCACAAAGAGCCAGAGCTCACAGATGCAATCTGGTACCTCATCCACCAGTGACTGGCCCAAACTGGGAGCTGTGCTCAAGCAGCCACTCCCATGTCTTCCTTGTCCAGAGCTATTCCTGGCACTGGTGTGCCCTTAGTGCCCAAGCAAGGATGAAAGCAGAGCTCATCCACTGAGGAATGGAACAACTGCACTATAAATAGCAAATCAGGATGGCTCAGGGCAGGCTCTAAAAAACTCAAGCAGGAATAGTGCCATCTACTCAGGGTGCCCTGGGCATTTTGTAGGACCCGAAGGGATATCTGAGCTACAGAGTGGCTTACACATTGCAAATAACTGCTGGCTGGGTTAAGACACTGCCAACTTACCCAGAAAAAAGCAAACCAGTCGCAAAAAGCGACTGATGAGGGCAAAAAAAGGAGGGGAAGTGGACTGTAGAAGGGTGGCAGTTCCAACAGCCAGGCAGTGGAAAGGAGAATTCTCCCAACACCCAAACTCCTTACTGACTGTTCCCAGCACTTCTGCCCTCCTGCTGCTCCTGGTGTTCCTGTCCCTGAGGCTTCTCATATTGCTGAGCTAAACCCTGAACTCAGACACCAAAGGACAAAGGCAGGGAAGAAACAGCATACCTCAGCTCAAGCACACAGCAGAGGAGCAGCTCAGGACAAAAACTCGTGTATCTTCTGCAGTCTACAGCAACCTCTGTGCAGTGCCCAGCCTGCACCAGGAGCAGGACAAGAGCTCAGCCCATTCTGTGACCATCAGAGTCAAGTTCTCCTCCCACCTCCAGGAAGAGTCTTACCCTTCCCACAACACCCGTCCTCTCTAACCTCTCTTCCCTGCTGGTGCCTTCATCTGGAACAGCAAATACTCCACCTTCCCCTTCACATCGACAGCATATGTCCTAGAAAGGGATGTCAGCCTCCACAGAGAGGGCATGCCTGGCCTCCTCAGCACTGCCAGGCACCAGCCCTGTGCAGCTCCCTTGGGAATACACAGTTGGGAACACGGGGAGATGCAAGTACACACAGGGAAGGCACAAGTCCTGAGCTGACTCACCCAGCGTATAAAAACATCCACATACAGCCAGTGCTTCCTCTGACAAAGTTTTTTTTTGTCAAAACAGGAAAACAGTACCCAAATCCAAAACACCAAACAAAACCAGCTCAAGAGGTGAAGACAGCCAATGCTGACTGCAATTTCCACCTTGAGAATATGGGAAGCCCACAGCTCCCCTTTCCATCCTCCCCCCATGCCCTTCCTCCTCTGCACAGCAAGCAAGGTGAGAGGTAAAGGTTTTGAGTTTGGCTGAGTTTCCACTCTGGGGACAGAAGCTCAATAACATTGGGCAGGATGTGAGTGTGTTGAGGAAGAGGATTAGTAAACCCCTAATCTGCACATTTTTGGAGTCTAAGTACTTTACTCCACTCCCTAATTAAACCACAGAGAGCAAAGACTGCCAGAAGGGGGATAACACGGAGGAAGAGGGAAAGGAGACCAGGGGCTGTGGCTTAAAAGCTGTTCCTTGTGGCTAAAATTCAAGAGGTGTCATTGCTAGAGATGTACTGCAGATCTCATTTTTTTATGCCGCAGCTGTTGAGCATCCTCTTGCCTCCCCTGATCCAACCCACAGCAAGGCTGAGGGCAGGATGAAGAGGATGGGGATGGTGCATTACCTGCAGCAGCCTCGCCTCCACTTCCCAGACCTGTCTGCACAGAAGAGCTTTGTTCAATTGCTAATCTGGCTCCAGCTGGGGAGGGGCCAGTGCCTTGCTGCCCTGGCAGGACATTCAGCTCTGCACCTGGCTTGTTTGGGGCTGCACAGCAAGGGAAACTTTCCTGGCAGAGGTAAAGAAGGAAACCTTCTCCTGCAGTTCAAATAATGATCCTTTTCCCTCAAGCCACATTCAGGCCCATGTGCCTGTGCTGAGAGCAGGTGGCAAGCCCAAGCCTCTGCTCCTCACTGCTGGCACTGCAGCAGAGACAGACTCACTGGGGAACCCACCTGGGGACCCCCAGGGAGCAAGGCAGCTGGTGGCATAGCTGGGAACAGGAGTGCTAGGGAAGGGCCTCACTTCCCCAAAATCCTCTTGCTTCCAGCTCTGCCCCAGCAGACCGTGGCAGGGGGTGTGAGTGGGCAGGGGCAGCCTGTCACTCCAGCATCCTTTTCTTCCCTCACTCCTATTCTTTGGAATTCCTCTCTTCTGTTTGCTTTGTTTCAGCCCTCAATAAACAGGAAGAAAAGGGAAGGAGCCTTGACAAATCCCATCAAGGCGCAGACAGGCTGAGGCTTCCTCCTGCTGGCATGGCAAGCCCCACACTAATGAGGGGTAGAGGAGGGAGAGTCAGGCACTGGGAACAGTGGCCCCACTGAAACACTTGGTGTAAGGACAGAGGGAAAAGGAGCTGCTAGGGCAGAACAATGCCAGCACAAGTTCCCAGCCTTCAGAAGGAGGACTCCCCGTTTCCTCTGGCTCGGGGAGTTTGTCCCAGGTCCTCAGCCCGGATTCCAGTCACCCACTGCCCACTACAGTAGCAGACTTTGGGCAGAAAGATCCAGATGTGCACATTTAAGCGAAGTTCAACTGAAACAGCCATGAAGATGGGACCACATTTTGTACCAAGGATTCACCCGGGAATCTTGTCTTCCAGAGAACTGGGCAACAGGGGCTTAGAAGAGCCAGTCCTTTCTCCACAACCTCTCCACAGCTGACAAATATCCATAAGCCCAGTAAGGGAGGAAATGCAGTAAGCCAAGACCTGCTGCCATGCAGCTATCCCCAGTTTATCAAGCTGAGTACTGAAGGACTAGGACAGGAAGGAAGAGAGCACATGCAACTCATCCACTCAACAAGCAAGATAACTAACTTCTGGATGCTGCCAATACTGCAGGGGTACCTGAGAATAGCTGGATAAGCTGGCAAGGCCTGGTGGTGGCTCTGAGGACAACTGTTTAGCCAGGTACCCTCAACCTGAAGGCCAGAGGGCATATCTCAGCTGTCCTTGAGGGTTTTGCAGCTTGCTGTCAGCTGAAACCCAAAAGACAGAGTCATGTGAAGAGCTGCTGCATGAGATCTCTGGAAATAGGCCCCTGCACAGCCACGAGTGTCATAAATCAGCAGGACCCAACACCTTGTTCCTGAACCTTTCCTCCAGCCTGTTACAAAGCACAGCTCAACCCATGGCAGAATATCTACAAGCTGCATGTTCCCAGTCCTGTAGACCCTTCCCCACCCACACAAGGAGGACTGTACATGTATCATATATCCCCAGAAGTGCTGGCAAAGCCACAGCCACCATACTCCTTTGCAACACATGCGAGTCCTCACGTTGACTCTTCAGCAGGACAGGAGTTCCCTGGCCCCCTCCCAAACACGATAACTCCAGCAAGTTTTTAGCTTGTGAGGCAATGAAGGGATGAACTATCACATCCAAGTAACCTGAGACTCTGCCACATACCCTGGGCTGTCCCAGGGGTGGAGTCAAGATAGTCTATCCAGATAGATGTTCAGAGAGAAGGGATGAAGGCAGAGGACAGAAGGCAGGCTAAAAACCACCAGGCAGCTTGCACTGCAGAGAGCAAAAGAGCCTGTACATGTCACTCCTTCTCAGAGGAAGAGGAGAGCCTCCCCCTCTGCTGGGATCTTGTCAGCACACCCCCTTCTTCCAGCTTCCCTGAAGGTGGACACCCACATCCCACAACTGCAGACTGGAATGGATGGCTCTTCTCCCAGGAGTTTGCAGGGAGAAAGACCAAACCAGAAATACAGAGCCATGAAAATAAGCTGGGGCAAAGGAATCAGAGAGGAACTGGGAGTTTTGATCTAAAGCCCCATTATCCGCACATAATTGCTGTAAGATTCAGGAGAAACAGGACCATCAAAGCAGGTAAAACTTACCAAAACCATCTTTCTGGTCTGTCCCATCTGAACACAGAAGGAAGCGTGCAGTGTGCTGGGCAGCATTCCTACCAGAGCACCTGTTGCACCCCTCTAGCCACAGCAAACCTTAGGTCAGCCTGGCAAAGCACAGCATGAAACAAGGGAAGCCGCATCAGTCCAATTAAGGGCCAGAAATAATAAATTACTTGCAACGGCTTCTACCTGAACAGTGAAAATCAGTACTTCAAAAGCAGTACAGCACGACAAGCACGCAGCAAAACCCTCCTGCGGCAAAGACTGACACTACTTCTACTTTGTGAGTCTCCCTCAGTACCTGGCTACAAGGTGGAAGCCAGTGAGAGTGGACACATATGGACACTAGGGTACACAATAGTGAACAGACATCTGTCCCCTCCAGCATCCCCACTCTGCCTACCCTGACGTGTCAGCTCCCACCTCAGACTGAAGGGGAGTAAGGGAGGAACCTTAAGGTTATTATTTCTGGAATAGGGGTAACTGAATATGAACCAGAGTGCCAAATCTGCCTGGCACACATCCCCTTTGTAGTTTGCTATCAGAGCCCTACACTTACAGGGAGCAGCTCACTAGGTAAGACCCAAGACCCTGATACCCCCCTGGAACAGGAAGCAAAAAGCCAAATAGTTTCCATAGCAAAGAGCTGGAAAACCAAAGGCACCTTCAGCAGAGCTAATCATGAGTGGGGAGAGACAGGCATGTGCCTGCCACACCAGGCAGTGCTGCCCAGTGGCATCTGCCCAGCATGGCTGGGAAAGCTGACGTGTTTCCAGATGGCAAGAGCCTCACCATGGTATAACCCGTGCCCAACAGCTACAACTCAGCCACCACCAATTATTTACACAGCACTGCACAGGGGCCTGCAAGATCTCCAGATCTGCTTGCTGCCTTCTCCAGGTGGGGTCAAGGAGATCTTGGGTGAGGCTGGGAAAAAGGCAGATCAGAAACCACAAGCAGTTGCCCCTCTCACCAAAAGCAGCTGAAGCACCTTCTACCTCAGGGCCCAGCTGAATCTTCCCTTGGAGTGTTTCCATTAACTCACGACACGTCTGAAAGTTTTTTCCAACTGCATCACACAGTTATTAAAAGATATTGCCTCTCCCTCTCAGCCTTCAGCACGGGCAGATTTGGGATATTACAGGAGAGCCTGCACATTGGTACTGCATCAGGGAAGGGAGGTATCCAAGTAATATCCTGGGGCTCTAAATGGCTTTCTGGAAAAGGCATCTGGAGGCAGGAGGAGGTCACTGAATCAAAGCAGGGCTCTGCACACACAGCCAGATGTGTTGTTCCTCCTTGGAATTAAAAAAAGAGATGCAAAGTCTCAGATAAGCTGGGAAAGGCATGAGCACCCTGGCAGACACTTTCAAAACACTTTCAAGTGAAAACACTCACTAAAAGGCACCTTAAGCTTATTTGACCTGGGTTTCTGTTCCCCTCAGACTACTGCTTCAAGCAACAGACCTATCAACATTTCAGAAACTGGAGGACAACATCACCACCATCATCATCCCCTGCCAGCTGCTGCTTTTGCAGGTCCCTGAAGGGCTGCTGGGGATCAGAGGTGCCACCTACCACCACCAGCAACGCCATGCTCAGAGCTTGGTGTGTCTGTCTCCTCATTTGGACTGACATTTGGAGCCTCCAGTGATACTGTGAGTGAATCAGGCCTTCCATTCTAAGCAGGGCTTATGTGTCAGGGACTAAAATACTCCCTGGAGATGCCTCTGTCTACAGGTTATTTGGAGCAAGTCACAATTTATCCTTGGCTATCCCAAAGGATTGGCTGAGCACATCCAGAAGCAAAGAAAACAGATGGCCACAGCACAGTGGGGGCAAGATGGGCCCCAAGGAGACAGGGCCAGAAAGGTCATCTCTTCCCAAGGACTGCTCCCTTCCAACCACAGCCAGAATGATCAATATCCCAGACCTCACACTGCCAGGCTCCTTTCCTCCCAGTGGTGGAAAGGCATCAGGAAAACACAGCTGGGGAAAATATCCATTTCCTTCACAACTATCAACTTCTCAAGAGACAGCTACACCTCAGTATATTGCATCTGTTCTCCCACATCCCTCTCCCCAGCTCTAATGCTGGCTAGTGCTGTAAGAACAGGTCCTCACCTACCCCAGCACCCTGCAAGGTCTGTTTTGAGCCATGCTTACTTTGGATGATCTGCTTCACACCCACAGCAGGGCTCCCTCTGGGGTCAGCCTCCCCAGAAATGGTGTGGTCTTCTGAATGCAAGCACAGAGCAAGACACTGGCAAGCAAGCAAGATGGACTTCAGCTCTGTTCCCACTGACTGGCTACCAGAGAGATTGCTTTTTTTTTTTTGTTTGTTTGCTTCTTTTTCTGCCATTAGTGCTGAGACTGCACCACTAATCATCAGGGCAGAGGAACTATTTGGCTTCAGTTACAGACAGTGGATTTCCAGTAAGCATGAGACCTTGGCATCCAGGCTGGCAGTAAGTGTTAAGAAAGAAGCTGCTCAGGGATCTTTCTGTGTACAGAATAACTAGCCCCTCAACCCCCTTCCACACCTCTCCCACCCCCTCCATGGGCATTATTAGCCAAGACAATTAGATTAAAGTCTTGTCCAATCTCACAGCCTTGCTGGTGCTCTGAGAAGCCACCCCTCCCATAGAGCTCCCTTGTAGCATCTTTACCATAAAAAGGCAGCATGATGGTATCCAAACTGTCCTCCAAACTCACTCACTGCAGAAGTGAGATGATTAGAAAAGGGGCCAGGACAGACAGTAGGTGAGAGGGAGGCTGGGAGCAAAGGATGAAGAAGCATCTGCCAAAAAGTCCTCACTCAGGGGCTGAACTGCACTAACTATACTGTTCAGAGTGGCCCAAGGACTTTGTGGCATCAAGCTACACCTCTGGCTGAAGACAAGGTGTCTCTGGCAGTCCCCTAGGCAGCCAGCTCTTAGACTGCTGTCTGGCAGAGCCAGAGCTTCTCCTTGAAGGAAAGCAGATCCAGCAGTCTGCACTGGATATGCCCCTAGAGCCACGAGCAGTGCACACCTACCCTCAGCAATCTATTCTCCAGACCTCTGGCACATGGTTCAGGTGCTGTCTCACTCTCTCTCCTTGGTACTTAACCCCAAGCAGCTCAGCCACCCTGAATTCCAGAGGAGCTCACAGGTAGCACCGCATGTGAGCGGCAAATTAGGCCTAATCCACGTGATTCTGACTAAAAAGGTTTGTTTAGTAGCAGACTGTTTGCCAGCAGTATCTCGTGCCCTTTTTGAACTCAGCCTGCTGGAAAACAAACCCTCAGGGGACTAGGAGGAGAACAGGAGAGATCAGAAAGGATAAAGTGCCTGCCCATGCAACTGTAATTCTTGCAGAGGAAGCTGCAGGCAGACACTGCGTCCATTGTGTGGAGGTAACCGGACAGGAGGAAGGAAGGGAAGCTTGGCAGAGCTCTGTTTGCACTCGGGAGACCTGTGAGAGGCCGTGAAACACCCTGCCCACCCTCAAAGGTTCACGCAGCTCTATCCATGTGCCCCGTTGCCGATCTTTGCACCCCAAGGTGTGCCGAGGATCAGGTGCCGCTGGGGGGAGCGGTGGTGGGAGGGGAAGGGGAAGGCTGCCGGGCTGGGTGGTACTGACCAGGCAGCCCCAGAGCAGGGTAACCCTCCCTATCTGAGCGGCAAGCAGAGCTGGAACACAGTCTGTGCAGCCCAGCACGGCAGAGTAGGGAATGTCTGCCGGCCTGAAGAGAGGTTTGGGCCCTCTTTTGCAACAGGCTGTCACCAGACCGTCGCCAGCATCTGCCTTGGATGCTGGGATGAGCGGCGGGACCGTGGCTATGCACTGCACGGGAAGGAGCCGGGAAGCCCCGATAGCACAGCCCTGACCTCCTCCGCAACTCTGCTACTCTCCGTACCCTGCCTCCTTCCTTTCCCTCCCCTCCGAACATCCTCCGACCTCCCCGGACAGGGAGAGCCATTGCCACGGAGGACACAACCTCGCTAAGGGGTGGGTGGGTCTCTTATNTAAGGGGTGGGTGGGCAGCACCTTCCCCCAAGCCCCCCATCCCCGAGTCCCCCTCCATTCCCAGGCCCCCTGCCCCTGTCCATCGGGTTTCCCGAAACACGGCCCTTCCCAGGTGTCCAGAGCCTCTCCCTGCTGCCTGCCAAGGACAGACCCAACGCGTTTTGGTCTGGATGTCCCCCCGAGCACCCCCGCCTGGGACAGCAGCTCCGGCATGCTGGTCCCCGTGGGGTGGCGGTGGAACAGCCGCCGCTCCAGACCCCCCAATCACGTTGGTTCCCTCAGAGCCAGAGGAAACTTCATGCCGGTACCACCACCGGAGCCGGTGGCCGTCTCTCGCCCGTCCCCCCGAGGGCGGTCACCACTCGCCACGCCGCCGCCAGCGGCCGCCCCGGGCATAGCGCTGCCCGACCCGGCAGCCCTCTGAGCGCCAGCCCCCAGCCCCACTGCAGCGCCCCAAAAATCACCCCTACCCCGGCTCCCCACCCTGCGGCAATCGCTTCCCCTCTGGGGACACGCACAGCCCCTCACAGGCTGGGACCCCAGCCCCACGCAGGTCCCCTCCCTCCCGGTTCTCCCAGGATCCAGCAAACCCCAGCGCTGCTGCC
>JAAWXA010000028.1:4495190-4562488 GCA_038090715.1 Florisuga fusca
AGCCATGACGGCGGCGGCGGTGGCTGGCCAGGTCCTTGCCCGCGGCCCGATGGCGCGGCTGCGCCTCCTGTGCCAGCGCTACCAGGAGTACGTGAAGCGGCACCCCGCCGCCACGGCCCAGCTGGAGGGCACCGTGCGGGGCCTTTCCTACCTCCTGCCAGGTGCGAGAGAGGGGCGGCTGGGCCTTCGTCCCTCCTGCCGGGGCCCTGTGCCTGTAGCGGGGCCCCCTCCGGTACTGTCCGGGGGTGGTGAAGGGTTTTGGGGCCTTGCGCTGGTTGGTAGCCACTTTCCTCCCTTCACAGGTCGCTTCTCGGACTCCCACGCGTTGTCGGAGCTGGGTAGGTGGGCAGCGGCGGGAGGCCGGGGCAGGTCGATACCTGCGGGGCTGGTGCTGTTCCCTGGTGTGGGTGTTTGTGGGGCTGTTCTGCGGACCCCTTGTTTTCCTGATGCCTGGCTGCGTCATCCAGCAACTTGTGGGAGAAATCTGCTTGTCTTGCTGCCCTTCTCCCCTCATCCCATTGGGGAAGAGGCAGCAGACCCAGGTTAGTTTGCTTTCCCTGCGTCCTGTAACTGCAGTGTTCTTCCCTTTTCTAGTGTACTCTGCCTCCAACCTCCTGGTGCTATTAAATGACTGGATTCTCCGAAAGGAGTTGCAGCGGAGCCTGCCTGTGGTAAGGCTGGAGTGTGTGGGAGGAGACTACGGGACACAGGCTTTCTTCCTCACAGAAGCTTTCAGAGTGTCTGTAGAAACTAACAGGACTTTGCTGTGGCCTGTCTTTTCTGACAGGTATGTAGAGGCCAGAGGCAAACTCTGAATGCAGATAAACAGACTGAGTCGGAGGAGTGGCTGGAGTACTCCATGGGCCACAGAAACCAGGCTCTGACTTGCACCAGAAGCTCCACTGTTTTGGTGGTTTTTTTTAGAAGCTCAGAACTTGAGATGGGCACAGATGTTGCTGAATAACCATCGCTGTTTCCAGAGCAGTGGCTCTGGAGCACTGACACTCTGATTCCACCCCTCAGACTCTTGCTTTGCATATGCTATTGAGCAAAGCAAATACAAGCACCTTGCTTCTATGTTTCTATTGCAAGAGCACTAGACTGGCTCCCAGCACTTGTTAGACCCTTTGGGGAATGAGGAGGAGGGTGTTTTTTCCAGATAGGCCTCCTCTGTCGCAAGCCTGCCTGCTGTGTGGGTTTGGGTGTTGGCAACTCTCTGGCTGGAGCATCAGGTATGTAACAGACAGAAAGGCAGAAGATTTATTTCCCTGATTGCTAAATGCTGAAGTGAATTTCAACTGTATTGCTTTTCGATGGTTAAATCCTGTGGTTGACTGCACCAGGAAAGTCCTGTGTGGGGAGCAGGGACCCAGGCTGGAAGAACACCTGCTGTCTGGGGATTCATGTCTCTGATCTAGACTGATGCTGCATTCAGCAGGCATTTGCTTTGATGTAACTGTGGACTCTGGAGTCCCCTTCCCTCAACTCTAAGTCCCTTGTCAGCTAACTGGGAAGGAGGTCTGTCATGCAGCCCCATTCTAGGCCAAGGAGGACAAGAGTTTTGCTGTGGAGACTGAGTACAGTGCCACAACTATCCTGCTGTGTCAGATGGAGTAGAAGGCAATTCAGTATGCAGGTGTGATGTTCTCCCTGTTTGCTCCTGCTTGGAGATTGAGAACTGGACTTTTGTGTAGACACTGGCTGCACTGGAGGCACTGCTTTTTGTTTCTGGGGCTGTGACTTCTAGGGCCATCTGGTACTTATTTTAGAGAGTCTCCCCAGACAGGGCTGTGCTTCTGCCCCATTTAACTTGCAAGCAGAACCTGCATCCTGTCCCCCTCCTCCCCTCTGTGTTTTGCAGTCGCTGCCCCAGCAGAAGCTGCTGACCTGGCTGAGCGTGCTAGAATGCGTGGAGGTTTTTGCAGAGATGGGGACAGCCAGGGTGTGGGGGGAGATGGGCCGATGGACCATCATTGTCCTCATCCAGCTGGCTAAGTAAGTGCCATGGGTGGAGGGGAAGGGGCTGCGTGCACTCTGGAAGGGAATCTGGAGGGGACTTGGCAGTACCCCAGGAAAAAAGCCCAAGCAGGACTGAGCTGCTAGTCCCTGAGGCTGCGGGAGTTTGGAGCCCCACAGTGTCCTGGATGCTTTGCCATAGAAAGGGACACTTCCCCTTTCACCTTGCCAGCTGCCCTGAGCAGACCTGAGTGTCTCCCTCTTCTGTGGAAGCCACCTTTCCAGTGCAACAGGAACCCAGCTCTGTTTCCTGGTATTGAACTCTTCCATCTGTCTGCCCGCAGAGCCATCCTTCGTCTCCTGCTTCTGCTGTGGTACAAAGGTGGCATCCAGATGTCTCCTCCCATTGTGCCACTGAACAGGGAGCAGCAGCAGCCTCTCTACCCCCAAGGTGAGCCCATGGTGCTGTCATCATTGGCTTGGCACCTTGCTGGGCCACATGTCTTGCCCTCTTAGGAATTACTCATCAGAGCAGTGGTTTGGACAGCACGGGGAACTGTAAGGCTTCAGTACACAAAGTGAGCTGCATTGAACTTTTTACCCTCTGCAGAGCACTGGTTAGCTTAGTGGCAGGGTTGTCCTGCAGTCTTGAAGGAGGGAGTGAAAGATTCTAAGCCTGGAACCACTGGCTGAACTGTTAATCAAGCTGCATGTCCCCTGGTCTGATGGTGAGGAGAGATGTCAGGCAGATTTACCCTTTCACCCTCTGACAGCTCCACATAGTGTTAGTTCCTTCAGGATGATCCAGTTTGCACCAGCGTAAACTTTCAGTCTAGTCAATCTCGATGGCAGTGTAGGGAAAGGTGCTGCCAGCTGGGGGTGAGATGTATTCCTTTGGAGCCTGACTGTGGCTGTTTTCCTCTGCAGATGCAGAAAACAACTCCTTGGGGAAGGATCAGACCTATATTGGCAAACGTTCCAGCCGTGTCGTGCGCTCTCTCCACAACAGTAAGTAGCTGGGGTCACTTTCTGTCATTCCCTGAGCTGTTTCTGCTCTGTGCCCTTAGAGTTACCTGAGTGTGGGCAGTCAAGGGCCCCTTGTACTGGGGCACATGCTGCAAGGGTAGTGCTTGCTTTCCCAAGTGAACTGTGTGATGGAGACAGCCTTTCAGCATGGTTATGATTTGAGTTTCACAGACCTTACAAATAACTCTGCCTGCTCTCTTCCCACTGGAGGTGAGCTGCAGCAGTTGCTAAGTGCAGTTCAAGCTTTCCTGTTTCACACCTTCCCTCGTGGTGCAGAAAGCAGTAGGGTGGTGGTATGGGGACACTCAGTAGGGAGATTTTGTGTTAGTGACCTGTTCTGCTTGTTTCAGCCCCATCCCTTCAGTCCCGGCACTGGGGGTATCCCCAGCAGAGGGAGGAGTCTCAGAGCCGAAGAGCAGAGATGAACCAACCTCCCACCTCTCTGGGTCTCCAAGAAACCATAGCAGAATCAATCTACATTACCCGCCCGCTGCTCCACTGTATCCTGCTCTGGCTGCGTGCAGGCAACACCCCCTACCCAGCTGTCAGCAGAGGGTGCTGCAGGCTCGGCCCTGGCTCAGGGCAGAGCCACATCAGCCTCCTCTCCTTGCCTCTGCTCTGCTTAAGGCAGTGGCCTTGGGAATCCTCTTAGCTCTTACACCTTGACAGCTAGCCTCAGCCACTGGAGTTATGGGCACAACTCTTGCCCCTTCCCTGGGGGACCCCCCAGCACTGCCTGAGAGTGTGTTCTGCTGGGCTTGCAGAGCCCTGCTGGTTAGACAGGGCACTGCTTGTCTGCCTGCCTCATAAGGCATCTCTGTTTTTTTCTTTTCCTTGACTGTCTTCCTAGTATTGAGTTTAGGGTTATGGGGCCAGAGATCGTGGAAACCCTGGCTCCTCTCAGCAGTCCTGGACATCTCAAGGTCAGTCTGAGGAAGAGTCTTTGCAGGTGCTTGAGGTTGTTGGTGGCTGAGTATCACACTGCTTCCTGTTCCCCAATGCTGAGCAAGCCTCACTTAGAGAAATAAGCAGGGACTGGTCTTTACCCAGGAGACTGACACATTTAGGGATCTTCTGCAGCACTTAGTGCTCTGTGTTTTGGGCTGGGGCAGCCTGCTCTGTGGAGCTGAGAACGGGGGGCATTTAGAGACCCACTTTCCTTTCCCTGCTGGCTGCTGTTGCTCTGAGTTAGCTCTGCCCTTCTCCTTCTAGTCTGAGCTTGCTGAGTGATCTGAAAGACCTGAACAGGCGGGAGCGAGCAGAGCTGAGGCGACGGACCATCCTGCTGCTGTACTACCTGCTGAGATCTCCTTTCTATGACCGATACTCAGAGTAAGAGGCCCCTGCTGGGCTTTTGCTGACAATTTCCCTTTTAACAGAAATAGCATCAGGGGACTGGGTGAGTAGAGCTGAAGACATTTGGGTGCGTTTGACCAGGTTAATCTGAGCCCTTGCAGAAAAGCTGCTGTTGCTGTTTGTGCACTCAACAGCTGGGGCAGGAGGTGTCCTGCTGGAATTGTTCATATTTTCTCCCTTCCTAGGGGCAGGATCCTTCTCCTTCTGCGCTTGTTGGCTGATTATGTGCCTGGAGTTGGCTTTGTCACACGTAAGTGAGCCCCACTGCTCTATCCCCATTTCTATTGGGTAGAGAAAAATCATGGGAGCTGGAGAGAATGTTTGTCAATTGTTTTCCAACCTGAGGAATGAATTGGGAAGTCCCTAGAATGGTTGACAGTGGTGCATCGTGTTGATGCTTGTGTTGTTTTAAACTGAAACACGAAAGGATTAATTGTTTCCTGGCTATTGGGAACCTGTGTTTGACCACAGTGGTAACCCTCCCCGTGCCCTCCTAGGCTGCAGAGCTCAATCTCTGATACCTAGACCTGTTTTTCTGGTGCACCTCCCTGCACCACAGCCCTGCTTTGCAGCCCCTGTTTTTGAACTCTTCATTGATCCCCTGTCTGCAGCACTGTAACAAGTACTGACCCAGCTGAGAGCTGATTGTAAATCAAAGGGCCAGGCCAGGTCTATTTTTTCCTAGTCCTTCACCAGAGGCTACCTTTACTATGGGCCAGAATTCCACCTTCCTCCCTTCCCTGCTGATGTGGAGTGATTCATGGCAGTGATGTGGCGTTAGATCAGCCTGGCATCTGGGATTGTCCTTTCAGTGGAGAGTTCACAAAACTAGCTAGCTCAGGAGCTGCTTCCTTCAGTTAGTGATTTTTGGAGAGGCTTTGGAGCCTGCATTAAGCCGTGTGCTGCGTAAGCATTTTGATTCTACAGCAGTTGCTTCTATGTCTGCACCTGCTCATTATTGCTGAGTTGTCTTCTGTCTTTGCTGTGCCACAGCAGTGTCCTCCTGACTCGCTGCATGCAGGTTTCCCCCTTGCACATTTTAGAACCCTCTTCCAACTGGAGCTTGGACATGTTGGCTCTGAAGGAGTGGTGTCCCATGCCATGACCATGCTGACCATGCTTTATTTCCTGCTCCCATCTCTAGCACTGCATCCCAAAATTGTCTCCCATCTTGGCTAAAGTACCTGTTTTAGTCTTGGGTTCACCTGGGTTCTATAACTGGAGATTTCGGATTGTTGGGCATCGTAGTGAGAAGGGGGATTACACCCTGTTTACATACAGGTTCAAGTTCTTGCCTTTCTATGTGCATGACCCTTCTGTTCTCTCTTCTCAGGGCCATTGATGGACTACTTGCCTGCTTGGCAGAAAATCTACTTCTATAACTGGGGCTGATGGGAAGATGATTATTCTCTGCTAAGATCATGGCTGGACCTTTCTAAGGAAGACAAACAGGCTGGGAGAGGGTTGTTGATAATGTCTATAATTTTTAGTTCAATGATCAATGAGAAGCTCCTGTTCTGTTCTGCAGCGTGGGGAAGGGGAGTATATGTAAATTTTTTTAGCAGATCTTGCTGTGAGCAATGGACTCAACATGCATGGTGATTCCCTGGCCACCTCTTTCTCTGGACCATTCCACAGCTGCAGCAATGGCAACGTGACAAACTATTTTTTTTTTTTTCCTTTTTTAAAATTTTTTCTTTTTTTTTTTTTTCTTTTTTCCTTTCTTTTTTTAAAGCACTTGCTTTTTCTCCTTTTGTATGGCTCCACTATGTTAAAGCCAGGCAGCATAGTGGTTTTTTGGAGAGTTTCCCACCTCATGGCATGGAGACTGACCTGCAGCCTGCTTGTCTTGGCTCTGCCTGGCTGATTTGCTTGGCGTGGGCTCTTCTGTCAAATAAACTGAATGGAAAGGACCGAGCTGAAGGATGTATCTTCCCCTGTTTGCATGGATTTCCCTTGTACCTGGTTGCCAGCAAGTCTGTGTCTATGAGAGCAGGTTTTGCAGTTGTATGCTCTGGGATATGCTGTACATTTAGAAGCCTTTTACTCTGGGCGGGGGAGAGGGCCTGGCCTTCATCAGGCAGGGCCCCACCATGTTGTTCCCATGACAGGAGCTTCTGTAACTCCAGGTTACAGTCTCTGGTTTCCTGTGAGTCCCCTGGGGGCATGGAGAGCTGCAGCTTGCAGGCTGCTCTCCTCCTGGCTACTGTGTGCTGAAAGGGTTTGCAGAATGGCTGCCAGCCAGAGCTCTGGGGCTTGGCCAGGGGCAGAGAAGAGGAGAAATGAAGAGATCAGTTCAGCAAATAACTGCTGTGCCATGCTTAATAAAGAGGCCAGGAGAGGCCTGGACAGCTGATCCTGTCTTTGTGTCTGCTCTGCTAACTGAGGGACAGTTGAGGCACCAAGCAGTCTCCTCGGTGAGCTGGTGCTGAGTGTCCCTTGCCTAGGACAAAGGAGCAGGCAGCTGGTGGCACTGGACTGCCCCATGCAGCTGCCAGGACCACACATAGCATGGGGGCTGGCAACTGCCAGGTGCATTGGCCTCTGGTGGCTGACAGGGACCTGAAACCTCCTTCAAGGACTCCAAGGCTGCACGGGTCACAGCCTTCTGGCTTCTGTGCCTGCTGTAGGGGGTGTACAGCCCCCCACACCCCTGTGATGGGCTACCACAGCTGGGGACCTCAGGGCTCTGGCAGTGCTTGGGGTGTGTGTTGCCACTTCAGCTGGCAGGGATGCCCCAGATGGCAGCAGCTGTGTGGAAAAGCCATGAGCAAGGGCCTGTGCTCCCTTTGGGCTTTTATCCCAGGAAGATGCAAAGTCTGGAAAGTGTTTGGGGGGTGTGTGTTAATTCCTGGAGACAGGGAGGTACTGAGATGGAGGGATTTGCTTTTGGAGAGGTTGAGAAGGAGGCAAAGGTGGTGATGAGGGACCAGGGAACAGCTCTGAAGCTGTGGCTGTATAGAGGGACAGGCACAGGGAGGGCTGTGTGGAACCAGTGTGGGCTGGGCATGACCAGACAGCCCAGAAACATCACCATAGGTACCAGGAGGGAGCAGGCAGCAGCATCTGGGAGACAGGGTGGGGGGGCAACCCAGCCAGCATTCCAAGGCCACCAGAACGGTTCCTCTGTGACCTCGGTATCCTGTGGCCATCGGGGTGGCACCTCTGAGACCTTGCTGTGACACTGGCAACAGGGCACACCATGCAGTGCTGGCTCCTGCTGCTCACCCTGCTGCTGAGGCCTGCCCTCCCACGGCCCCTGCCTGAGAGGTGATGACTCTCCCCCCCTCCTATCTTCAGAACTACCTCATGTCTCCCAGCCCGGGCATGTGGTGGCACTCGTGGCACCAAGGTCTTGAGAGCTGGCCAGGCTAGGACAAAAGGTGGACTGGGGCTCCTGTGCCAGCACGGGCAAGTGGGTCTCAGCTCACTCCTGCCCCCATTTTCCCTCTGCAGGCTCCGTGACTCAATCCCTGAGGACTTCACAGCTCTCCTGGAGCTTCCACAGCAGCACTTTGGCCTGGTGGATGGTACATGGCTTTCCTTGCCCCACTGAACTCCCTTCTCATTCCAGGGAGGAAGCTGTTCCCAGCCCTGTGAGCAGCCAGCCCCTGGCTGAGCTCAGGCTCTCTGCTCTCCCTGCAGATTATGGCATCAAACCCAAGCAGCCTCGCTTCAGGATCCAGGCACCCCGGGAGCAGCCCGCGGGGCTGCGCAGAGCTGGCAAAAGCAAGCGTGATGAGCTTGACTTGCTGGAGTACTACGATGATGCCCAATTTTGAGCCCAGGTGCCTGTGTGCCCACTGCACCCCAGCCTCCAGGACCCCCTACCCCCATCTGTCCTCTACTGCTGCAGGACAGGGTAGGTATGGGGGGGGGGTAGGAATGGGGCAGGTGTAAAGGTAAACCCAGATGTGGGTAGAGGGCCTTTCTGTCCACTGTATGATGAGCTCTGGCCCCCATGAATTGCATTCAGGCCTTTAGGACTCAATCTGAAAAGCTCCATCTCCTACTGGGGTCTCAAGGGAAGGAACAAGCCAGAACCCAGACCCATCGGGGTAGGACACACAGAGTACAGCAGCCCTGCTCCATGAACCATCATATTTAATAGTTGTTGCCATCACATCAGATCCAGCTGAAGCACAGAGACCACTGGCTGCAGGGACCAGGAGAGCTCCTCTACCTCCCTGGTGCTGTGCTCAGCTCCCTACAGGATTTAGCCCTTCCCTGCCCCACTTCTAGCAGGGACAGCTTTGCAGAGGGGCTGAGTCCCATCGCCCTGGGGTGGCCAGAACCCAGCCCAGCCCCTGCCTCTCCCCTGCAGTTGGGGAGAGGGGGAAAGGGGCCAGAGAAAGACTCCCATCCCGAGGGTGTAATTACTGCAGGGAGGTATGGGGAGGGAATTTTCTGTCTTCTCAGTACACAGATGCAAGAGGGGAAGGACAGGGATGGGGGCAGAGGCAGGGGTGAACTGTCTCAGCTCATCCTGGTGCTGCCTCTAGCAGAGGAAATATTGGGGGTTCCTGTGTCATCCCTGCTCAGCAGCCTTGTCCCCAGGGCCTGTCAGGGAGGTGGTGCCCACCCGGGGCAAGCTCATCTCCCACTAAGGAGCCAGCATGTGGATCTTGTTTGCTGTAGCTGCTGTGCCTTCATGCTGCGAGAGTCCAACTCTGCCACTGCATTAAAAGTCACCCCAGAGGGATGACAGGAAGCTGGGCCATGGTCACAAGGAGAAGATGCTGTCACCCCAGCCTGCAGCAGAGACAGGCCCGAGCACGTTGCTGTTCACCCCTTCCCACTGCTCACAGGCAGGGCACCCAGCGGGTGCTTCATCAATAGAATAAACTAGGAATATTTTGTACAATAAACACAATTTGTCCAGCCCTCCCCCCTCCCGTCCCCCCAAGGCTGAGGAAGGGGAGTCACAAAAAGAAGCAGCACTCCATGCCCTGGGCCCACTCCTCCTCCAGGCTCAAGCAGCTCTTGTCCATGCAAGACACGGGGAAGGGGCGAGACTGCAGCCCTGGCTGTGCAGGAGGTGCCTGTGCCAGCCCCTACTCCAGGTAGATGTCCTCTGTGGGGCATGTGTACTCCACATACTCCTTGTAGAATTGCTGAAAAGCTCTCCTGCAACACAGTACAAGGCAAAGCTGAGCAGCGTTCCCCCTGGGAGGCATTTAGAGCCACACTTCTGTTCCCACCCTTCCTCCCTGCCCTGCTGGCAATTTGACCCTCCTGCCCTTCATCCCCTGGCCCTTCCTGTCTTAACACCCAGAGTTGCCATCAGAGCCACAGGGTCTCCATCTTTGCCCTGATCCCCTGCACAGTGCACGACTTCCAGCCATCTGCCCGCAAATCCTTGCACTGGGACTTGTTCCAGCGCTGTCAGGAATATGTTGCCTGTAGCCCTGTAAGCCCTGGCTCTCACACTAAGCCTCTCACTTGAGGGAAGAGATGCCAGCCTGAAGCAAGGCCCAAACCCCATTGGTATAGGGAGATGGGAAGATTCAGCCAGGCTGCCTCAATTCCTCCTGCCTTTTGGGAATAAGCCTCCCCCTGCTCAGCCAGGACTCACCCTACAGACTCTGCCAGAGGCTTCGTGGACTCCTCCGAGACAAAGACATGACAGGCAAATCTGTGGTCAGCAGGGTGCTTGGTGATGAACCCAAAATATCTGAGGGTAGAGAAAGTGCATGTGACCAGACAAGCAGGCACAGGTACCTCAGCATCCCCAGGTGTACCTGCCCTGTAGCATAGGGGTTTGGAACCTGAGCCCCTACCCTCAAAAAAACCCAGGGGTCACTAGCTACCATGGCCAAAGCTGGCATGTAATCCCCTCCAAAGGCTAATTTTGCATAAAACTGCAGCACTGGGATCACAGGGAAAGGGGACCCCTCAGGCAGGGTGCTTCCCTTCCCTACCAGCCCCAGTTGTGCTGCCATTAGGGAGTGGGAAAGTACTGTGAAAACCTGCTGGCATTGTGAGCCACCCCACACCTCCCCACTACTCACTTGTTGTTCTTTGGATGGTAACCACAAAAGGAAATGTTCTTCAGCTGGAAAAAATGGCTACACTTGTTTACCTAGGGGACAGAGACAGGAACTGTGAAAGCTTTCCTCCCCATCACCCTGCAGGGCAGCTGGTCTCTGGACCCTGGAAATACATGCTTGAACTCAGTGGTGAAATAAACTGGAGCCTGACCCTGGGCTGCCACCAGCAGAAGTGTCAGGATGGCCCCAAGCACCTGCACACAGGGTAATTTTCCTGCTAGCTCCCACCCTGGCTGCCTCTACCTCCCTCCATCTGCGGGATTTCCCTGGAGGCCTGGGTTAGGCTGTACTCCAGCTAGGGTGAGTCTTCACCCAGTGCACACAGCCCTTCTCCCTCACTAAAAAGCTTCTCAGAAATACCAGCAGATGAATAGATAACTTACTTAGTTCTAAGTCATTCAAGCCTGAGTCTTCAAAGGGTCCCAACCAGAAAGAAATGTTTAAATAAGTTTAAAGAGCAACCAAGCTGATGTCATCCTCTAGGTCCAGTCAAGACTTGGAGAAACCCCAGCCCAGCTCCTTTCTACATCATCCACAACCAGGAACTACTCCTACCCCATGGCTGCAGAGCAGGTTTCCCCAAAGGCTTCTTGCAAAGCTCTTGTTTGCCTCTGCCCAGCAGGAAGCTGTGCTTTGCTATGCTACTTATGCAGAACGCTAATCAGCAGCTGGCCATAGCCAGCTAAGGAGATTACAGGGCAGACCTGGAGGACACCACTGAAAATAGTAGCTGAAAGGTTTAGGAGCAGCTGACAGATTTCAGTGCAGCTCAGCTCACAGTATGCTAGCACAGTGATGTTCTTGGCAGCTGCAAGGGTATCAGCTGGTGGTATGGCCCAAAGCTGGGATCCTGGGAGGCACAGAGGCCCCTGACAATAGAACAACCTGACTGATGGTGCTTCTCACCCCCCTAGATGGGTGCAGATCCTTCATTTTCATATGCAAACGTGACCTACAGAGCACAGGGGGCACAAGCCAGCAGCTGGGGAAGGGATGAGACAAGCAGCAGGGGTGCTCTAACCTTGCTGTGCTCCTTGGAGTCATCAGCTTTCACGACAATCTTGACCCCGCGCACGCTGATCTCCAGGATGCAGCTGGAGGGTGGGTTAAAGTGCACAGTGAGGCGGCGTGTGGTGGCAATCTGGGAGAGCAAGACAGAGAAACTAAGCCCTGGCACTTGTGAGCAGTGACGATGGCTCACCCTTTCTTTCCCTTCCCCCTACGATGCTCTGCCCTGCTGCCAGGAGCAGGCACTCCTCCCGGGGATAGGGTGGGACATACCTTCTGCATGGCCGCGCACAACACGTCATTGCCCTTGTGGTAGGGAACCTGTACCGAGCCGAGGAACTTCACGTGGAACTGGTCCACCCAGTCGCTGCTCTTGGCCAGAGCTGGGAGTGAGCACGTGGTAGGGATCAATGACCAGGAATGTGGGATGAGATCCACCTCCCAGCCCCATACTCCCACCTCTGCATGCTTCTCTGCACAAGGCTTCCTGAAGCACCAGCTCACAGGACTGCACCAGAACCTGCCCACTGCTCCCTGCCAGGTGCCTAGCTTGGTCCTCCCTCCATCTCCCTGCTCATCAGCAGGCTCTGCTCAGCAGAGCAGGTGGACAGAAGAATGGGGTACATGAGAGGTGCCCACAGAGGCTTGGTACCTGTTACATGGTCTGGGTCCTTAGTGACTTCGATAGCATAGTAGGCAGGAAAAATGCCCCGGTCGCCTGTCCGCATGTTGTATGCTTCATACCAATAATCTTCTGCCTGCACCTCCACCAGCAAAGGATCATCCACCTCCAGCTCCAGCTCATCCACATGGCGAGGCACAAACCTGGGTGGGGAGGCACTAGCACTTAGTCAGCCAGCAGTGCTGGTAACCATCTCATCAGCACGCTGCAGGGGAAGGGGCAATGCAAAACCCACCACCCACTCAAGCAGAGAGTATCCTGATAGGTGTAATATGCCATGGGGACCCAAAATGCTGAATAAAGCATCTGAGCAGGTTTAGATCCCAAAGGCAGCAGCATTCTGGTACCTAAGGCAAGGGTGTCCCTATTGCACTCCTCTCCTGAGAGGTCCCAGCTGCCCTCAGAGGACTCATCCCTGCAGCAGCCTGGGCAGATGTTCCTCCTGGGCAGGGCATGAGCTATGTGCAGTGGTTTGGTCCCCAGAGCTTCCCAAAAGCTGGTAACACTGTGGTTTGGGCTGGCTCCATGAGGGAGGGAAGGCAGCCATCCACTTTCCCCTGTGAGAGGCTCAGGGCACTGCTCATGCCTGCAGCTCACCTGAAGACGGCACGGTGGGTCTGCTCCTGCTCCTCCCCGTTGATCACACAGGAGAACAACCCGAAGGACTCAGCACCTGGGGACAAAGACAGAGGGGGACATCTCAGTGTTGAGGAGTCAGCACCACAGATGAGGGAAGGCCATGGGCTGGGCAGGTTGCTGAGGCCCCTGGGGGATGGATCAGCGGAGATGAAGTCATGCGGTGCCACAGGACAGGAGGGCAGAGCTAGAGCAGCTGCACTGTTGCCCTGTGGTCCCCGCCAGGGCTGTGCCTTCCCTACACCAAGCCACACAGCTGTGACAGCCAGTGTCACCAGCAGTGATGAGATCAGCTGCACCACAGGACGCCCTGCCTGCTAGGGCATGCCACAAGCCCCAGTGCTCCTTCAGGCTTGGGGAGGAGGGTGGCACACCAGCAGGGACGCTGTCCTGCTGTGAGACCCCTGAGGCCCCACACCAGCATGGCCATACCTTAAACTACCCAAAAAAACCCAGCCTGAAATGCCTCTGTTCACCTCTGCCTGCAGGTCACAAAGCTTTTCCTTTGCCACCCCCCCCACCATGCCTCCCTGGCCACCAGGGACAAAGCCAGAGGCTGTGGCAAGCAGAGCTGGGGCTGGTGTCTGCTGGTGGCTTTCCATCTCCTGAGTGTGCTCCTAGCCTCATCCCAGGAACAGGCAGCCACCAGCCCCCTTCCCCCTGGTGCCCAGCACTCACTAGAGGAACGTGCCCGGCCACTCATGAAGACATTGAGGAACTTCTTGGAGAAGTGGATGTCCGCCTCAGGGGTGGAGTCCTCTGAGAGACAGATCGAGTCATGCTTCAGCGCATCCTCCTCGTACTCCTCGCCAATGGCTGACTCGTAGGGTGAGGAGACACAGTTGTCATAGACAGTGGCCGAGTCGCTCTCATCACTGTAGCCCGAGTAGCACTGCTTGAGGCTGACCAGCTCCAGCTGCACGTTCTCGTCCACCACCAGTGTGTATTTGACTGAGTCGTAGGAGAGGGCACTGGTGTCTGAACTCACTGAAGCTCTCTGAAGATTGTACCCTGGCTGGGAGCCACCACCCCCACCGCCGCAGGAGGCCCTGGGCAGGTTTGTCTTGTCAGGGGAGGACATGTAGTCCAGCACCTCATCCTCCTCACTGATGGAGGGGTTGGTTTTCCCTGCCAGGGCCAAATAGCTGGAGGTGTCGATGTCGGAGCTGATGGACATGCGGTTCTCACCGGACTGAGACAGGAATGGCTTGTCTGTCTCCAGGGGGTCCGAGTTCTTCTGCACAGGTGTCAGGTAGATCTCCTCTGTGGCCTCCAGCCTCACATCTGTCTGATAGCGGATGCGGTCCCGGTGGGCCTCAGGGCCCCTCGATGTCACCACCACCACACTAGCACCATGTGGTAGGGGTCGGCTGGTGACCTGGTGCTTCTCAGGTGGCCGGGATGACGCAATGCAGGTGGGTGCCATTTGGGTGGCTGCTGTGCGCCGGCACGGGCTCTCCGTGGATGTGCCCCGGTCTTTAGTGGAGGTTGTGCTGTTTTGGTGATTGACCTCATCACTCAGGCAAACGTGGTCATGGGGAGGGGTCTGCTCACCTAGAGGGGGAGGAGAGCAGCACTGACAGCCCCGCTGAGGATGATGCTCCCTGCCAGGGAAGCTGGCCAGGGATGTCACCCAGACTCAAGATGGACATCCTCCTGCTCCAGCACCACTTGCCCCCAGGCTCCTGAGAGCCACAACGGGTGCAAGGAGCTGCCCCTGGCCAACAGCCTGAGAACTCACCTGTCTTCAGAGGGGACGACGACTGGGAGACCCGCTCCTGCCAACTGTGCTTTTTCCCCAGAGAGTTGTTATTCAGAGTGTCCTGAGAAGACAAAGCCGCCTTGTAGCTCAAATAGTAAACAGCGCGTGGTGGTGTGGTAGAACCCATCCCTCACTGGGTCCACAGCACTCAGCTCAGATCCCTGTTTGCCTGGGCATGCCAGGGTGCAGTGCTTGGAGGGACACCCCCCCCACAGACCCCGTGCTGCTGCTGTGAGAGCTGGTGCAGTGGCCAAAGCAGGGAAGGCAAGTAGCCAGCCAGGAGGCTGATGGCCTGGATGGATGTACTCCACCTCAGCGAGACTCAGCAGCAGTAGACCACGGCTGGATGGTCCCAAGCCAAAAATTCAAGACCTGAGGCTGCCTGGAGCCTGCCCAGCTTGCTTTACTCTTGTCCTTTGAGCCTTGCCTACCTTCAAACCACCCAACCTATTTAATGGGGGAAGTCCTGAGAGCCATGGGTTGTGCTGCTGCCAAGCTGGGAAGCAGCTTCTGGACAGGCTGACACCTGCTACTGGAGTCATTCATACCGGGTGTATATAGGGGTATACATATGCACACACATGTATGTATGGACACATAGTTGTACATGCACACACATATATATAAAAATAGTCCACTAATGGACATCAATCCTGACCAGCTGGAGACGAGAGGCAGGATCAGGCTGTCTGTGCTGCCTGTGCTCAGGTGAGTTTCTGTGGGTGCTGTGCCCTGCCCACCTCACCCTGGGTGGCTGCCCACACGTGTGTACACGTGTGTGTGGACAGGGGAATACTTGCTCAGCCCCAGTGTCAGACTCAGGGACCAAACACCACCATGTTGGCCCTCCTACAGATGAGGGACAAGTCCTCCCTGCTCACCTCAGCAGGATGTGACATCCCAGCTGCTGCAGCCCCAGCCATCCTCTCCTCCACCCCGAAGTTATCCTCGGCCACCCAGCCCCTCCAGGGGGGCACAGGCTGTTTCTCCCTGAGCTGCAGCAGTGGCATTTTCCATGCCATTAGTTTTTCCTCAAGTAGTAAGCCCCACTGGGACTCCCTGGATTTTCACACAGCCTTATCACCAGCCTGCAGCTATTACCAGCAGTGCAGGACTGCCCTGTCCTTGCTTTGCTTCCCTGGCAATATAAAGTAAGCCTAATGCTTCACCACATTACATGCTGCTGAACCCTGGCTGCCAGATCCCTGCCTCAATGCAGGGAAGGGTGGAGACCCCTGCCACAGGACTTCTGCCTTTCTGCAGCCCCTACAAGCCCCTCCTGTGCAGAAGTAAACATCAGTGCATCCCCACTTGACTTTACCAGGGACGTGATGGGCTGGGACATGGGCCAGGCAAGCTGCCGCAGCGACAGCCTCTGCGTGCAAAATGCCACAGGGCCAGCACAGGAGCCAGGCTGGCTTCCTGGACCAGGACAGGAGGCAGAAATGCAGCAGGCAAAGCCCACTCATCCCAGAGGGCAGGCACTGGGGTCTGCAATGACCAGACAGGTTGAAGAAGCACTCACAAGGTGATGATGAACCTCGCCAATCCCAGCAGCTATTTCTTCCCCTCTGGGAAGCTGGGGATGTTCCTTTCACCATCTCTGGGTCACCTGCCTAGGATGATGATCAGAGTGGGACAGTGCCCTGCGTGCCCACCCTGCTCACCATGAGGGGGCTTGAGGTATGAGAGGGCAGCCAGGTATTCAAGGGAAGATGCATGGCCACAATCTCCCTTCCAACCATCTGCAGGAGGAGGGATCTGGGCAGGTCAGGAGGGTGCAGGAGGTGCTGGTACAGGTTGAGGCAGATCTCCTAGACTGATCCCCCAGTGACAGGGAGTGCCCTCTCCTCAGGAACACCATGAGCATGAGGAGGGAAAAACTGCCCTTGGCCCAGAACAGGCAACTCCCTCCCTGGCCAGCCCTGCACCCCCATCCCCCCCGCTGGCTCCAGGCTCTGGCTGCCAGCTGCAGCAAAGCCCTCACCTCCCATCCCCCATGTCCTCACCTCTGGCCATGCCTGTGGCCCCACAGCCTCCAGCAAGGAGACCATCAACTTCCCTCTCCCCATCCCACTGTCTATGCACCCAACCTGCCCCCAAATCTCTCTCCACAGGCCTGCTGTTACCTCTGAGGTCTGTCACCTCTAGACACTGCTTGGCACCGGCTGCTGGAGGGGGGCCCTGCTGTCCCTCATCCCCCCCCTCAGCTGGATGTGGCTGCCACATGCTCCTTGGAGTCCCCACACAAGGTAGGACAAGGCTGCCACTGTCCCTTTGTCCATTATGCTCAGTGGGGCTCCCCCGCCTGCCCAGCACCACTGCCTTTGTCCCCAGTGCCAGCTGCCCCTAGGGCACCACCCTAGCTCTGTGCTTCCTCCTCCTCCCAACCACAGCCTGAGGCAGAGATCTGGCATCAGCTGCCTCTGCTGGGCTGGTGACACCCAGCTCCAGCTACTCCCCATCTGTCACCCACAGGAACACCTGCCTCTCACTTCATGCTCCTCAGCTGAACATCACCAAGATGAAAATCCTCCCACTTGGCAGAAGGCTCCTGCAAAATGCAGGAGGGTGGCAAAGATAGCCCTGTGGATTGCACATCTTGCGTGGTTCTGCAAAGTTTGTAGGAGAGATGGGACAAAGGGACTCCAGCCACCACGCAAAGGGTTAGCATTCAGGGCACCAAAATGCCACCTGTACCAGGGTGACAGCAACCCCAGGGCTGTGTGGCATAGACAGCCTTGGGGAAAACCTTCTAAACCCTTGTGCAAAACCTGAAGGCAACAGAACCCCCTCACCCTCCAGGCCACCATTTTGAGTGTTGTTGTTCTGTCTCACAAACTTTGCATGGGGCACTGACATTAAAGCTTCTTTTGCCAGGCACTGGTGTCCAGGAGTGGTCCTGAGTCCCCACTGCCAGCTATGAGGCACAGAGTGTCATCATCCTGCCCCAAGCCCAGGGCTGGAGCCCAGCCAGCTGTTGTGCCAGCCCCGGGCTCCCCAGCTCCATGGCATGGTGCCCCATCCCGTGATGGCTCATTCCATGCGCCGTGTCTCGTTTTCTCTCCACCCCCATAAAATCCCTTCCCTGCTCCCAACCTTTGCCGGCCCCACAGCTCTCTGCCAGGCCCCAGAGGCTCTGCTGGAGGCACAGCTCAGCCGTGATGTCCCTTCCCAGCCAATACCCTCCTCGCCTCGGCAACAGGGATGGAAGAAGGATCCACTCGACCCCTAAGTCCCCCCCACATCCACCCCCGCCCAGCGCAGTGCCCGGGCAGGGGGCACGGCCTCGAGGGGCTGGGCAGTGCAAGGGGGATGTACCGCAGGGATCAAACGCGTCCTTGTGTCGCCCCCGGTACCTATTGGGTCCGCACACCGTCCCGTCCAGGTCTGCAGCAGGGATCGAGCCTGCGCTGAGCCCGGCCCGAGGATCAGGGCGGTGGCGGCGGACAGGGACCCCCAGGGGGGCGACCGCGGGGAGGGGCAGGGGGGTCTCTCCCCTCCCTTCCTCCCTCCGTGACAAAAGTCCCCGGCGGTAGGAGCATCCTTTCTCCTCCCGGGACTACCCCGGCCCTGTCACCCCGAACCCCGCCCCGTCCCGGCCTCACCTGGCTGCGAGGCACCTGAGGGAAGAGGTTGAGAGTTGTGGGTCGCTTCGGCCTGTAGACATCGGTGGTCCCGGCCGGAGGGTCCTTCTGCAGCGGCTCGGGGGCCGTCTGCTCCTCGGCCGGCGCCTCCCCCGCCGCGTCGATGAGGTCGAGCTGGAGCATCTCCGCCTGCAGCCGGCTCGCCTCCCCGCCGCCCGCCGCCCGGGCTCCGCCGCCTTGCCGGCTCACATGGCCCTGCCGGGATTAGCGGCTGCGATCAGGCCACCGGGAGAGAGGGAGGGAGAGAGGGAGGTGCTCGCCGCACCCCACGCCGGGACCGGGTAGGTGGGGCCGGCTCGGCAGCCGACGATTTGTTCTTTTTAAAGGGGAAAGGATGTTATTGCCGCGGCCGGGAGAGTGCAGAGCAGCATCCGTCCTTGCTGGCTGCCCCTGGGTGCCGGGACACTCCCAGCATCTCCTCCTGGTCAGGTTCCTGATGGGACATGGAACCATCACATTCACCAGGAAGTGCAGGGATGTGCACACCCAGGCTTCATCGTGACATAACAAGGGCATTTTTTACAGTGAAGGCAACCATGCACTGAAACAACCTACTCAGGGACATGTAGAGTCCCCACCGCTGGGGGTTCTCAAGATGTGACTAGACAGGGTGCTAGATAATCCCATCTAGGCTCCCTTTCCCACTTAAAGGTTGGACCAGATGATCTGTCAAGGTCTCCTCCAACCTGGGCTGTCCCTATAGTTCATCCTCCCAAGGCAGACTGTGCCCTTTCTGGGTTCCTGTCCTGGCAGCTGGGACTTGTACAAGCACACCATGATTTTGGTTGGGTTGTCCAATCCCTGCCAGGAACAGGTCACCCACAGGGCCTTCCCCATCACACCTGAATATCCTCACAGACGGAAAACCCACCACTGCATTGGGCACTGGTGCCAGGGCTGCATTACTGCTACTATTATTTTACGGGGTTAAAATTTTCACTGCACACCTCTAAGAGGACACAGGCTCCTTCTTCCCAATAAAACCCATTAGGAATAATTTGGGCAACAGCATTTACCTCCACCTTGGCCTCCTCCCTCTGAGCAAGCCTCTTGTCATACATCCTGTATTTGCACTTACGGGGATGCGAAGCCATGCTGAAGGGATGCCCAACAAACCAGCAATTAACTTTCCAGACACCCAGTGGTAGTGGCTGTGCTCTGGCTGAGAACAGCCCCACTCTTTCTTCTCACACCCTTGGAGCAAAACAGCCACCACAGCCTGTGAGGACTGCCAGGAGCAGACACCTTCATGGCTGCATTGCTGGGCAAAAAGGAACAGATGTCCCTTGCAGCTGCAGGTGTTTAAAGGTCAGGAGTTTCCTTCCTAAGCTGCTTTTGTTGCAGTAACTGGAGTCTGCACATTCACAGGTTGCTGCAGCCAGCAATAAAGGCTGTGACTTGGCAATAGCCAGTTGATTTCCCTGGGCTACCAGCTGTTCGTGGTGACTGGAAGGCTTGTCAGCAGGCAAAGGTGCAGAAGGGCATTTTTTTTCAGCTGATAATATCCGTGTTTCCAACTGCATGGAGGATGCTTCTTGAGCTGTGGGAGAAGAAACAGCTCCAGCAGCCTGCCAGGGGCACTCTGGCAGCTCCTTCAAGAGCTCTTGCTGCTACCAGCTCCTAAATAGCCAGGCTAATGCCAGCACAGACAGGATCACTTTACCCCAGTGTCCCTGCTGCAGTGCTGGCAGACACCAGGTGAGAATCTGGAGGAGCATTGCCACCAAAACCCATCCACCTATGGCTTTAAACACCTAACTCTCTTGCTTTTAATGCTAGCCCTTGTACAACAAGTTCTGTGGTTTTGTGACACCAGTTGTCTGTGGCAAATCACGTGGATTTTAATAAGGAAAACAAGGCACAGGAAAAGAACTGTGAGGAATTGTCAGCTAACTAGATCATACCTAACCAAGGTATGTATATTCGAGTCAACTGGTGATGTTCTACCTAGACTGCTAATGATGCTGCCCCAGTGATCCTGTAGCTGTAGCAATCACTTAGAAAACTCACAGAAGAGGGGAAGTACCAGAAGGATGCAGAAGAGCAGAACAGTACTTGTTTTGCAGAGAAGTGCACCTTAGGAGGCATGCACCATTCCAGGTTCAATAGCAAGAAGGAAACTACAGCTGCTGCAGGTCTTATTAAATAGCTTCTAGCCAAAAAAAGAGTGTTTTTGAAACTGCATAGCAATAGATCACCTGATCATCTGAGGGGCACCTGCAGTGATCTGCAAAGTAAGGGCAAGGACTAGATGTTGGGAAGGTGAGGCTGGAGGCATGCCCTCTACCAGAACAGGCTGCCCTGAAAGCCCTTTAGGAACAAGTTCATGTAACCTAAGGCCAACCTGAATATGCTCAACACAGATGCAATGGTGAGGTGACCTCCCAAATCCCTTCAGCCTGTGGGAGAGAGCAGGGTGTGTGGGAGAGTTTAGGGGGTGTGTGGGAGAGTTTAGGGGGTGTGTGGGAGCCATACCAGTGTCCTGTGGTGGACATAAGATGATAGAATAATAGAATAGTTTGGGTTGGAAGGACCTTAAAGATCAGCTGTTTCCAACCCTCCTGCATGGGCAGGGACACATTCCACTAGACCAGGCTGCTCAAAGCCCCATCCAGCCTGGCCTTGAACACTTTCAGGGATGATGGATCTACAGGCTCCCTGGGCAACCTGTTCCAGTGTCTCACCACTCTCACACTGAAGAATTTCTTCCTAATGTCTAACTTAAAATGTACCCTCTTTCAGTTTAAAGCCATTACACCTTGTCCTAGCTCTATGTGCCCTTTAAAAGTCCCTCCCTGCTTTCCTGTAAGGCCCTCCTCAAGGCTGACCTTGCCAAAGGAAGAGTTGCTGCTCATTTTCCAAAAAATGAATGCCTCTTGTAAGGAGAAGGGGATGATACATAGGCTGTTGCTTGAGGGACCCTGGCAAATCTGCTCCTCTGCTGAGCCTTCTCCTCAGACCACCCCTTTCTTGACTTCCAGTTTTCATTCACCTGGGACTTCTTGTTGAAATTGAGGTTTTTTCAGCCTTTCTTGGGATTATTCTCATTCTTAGTACACGGTCTCCCACCCATGATGAGCAGTCCTTGTCAGCAGAAGAGTTCCCTCTTGCACAAACATCAGTCAACGCCTCCTTGCAGTTTCTGTGTGTCTAAGCCACTATTTCTGGAAAGATGCTAAAATAGCCCATGATGAAGTAATGTTTGTTCTTCCAGGACCAAAAGAGCCACCCACCTCTGTTTGGGTGTTGACCTCCACACCAGCTGTCCATTCCTGCCACGGAGTTTTGCCAGCGAGCAGCTCTGCCTGCAACCCTCTCCTTACCAAGGTCACTGTCTGTCTCCATCCAGCAGCCAACTTCCAGCCTTCCAGCAGGGTTTATCCCCTTGCCTCTTCCCAGTGCTCTCCTGCTCACCACTGGGTTACTGTGCCTGCCCATCTCTATGAAGACTCACCTCTGGCTCAGGAAGCTGGATGCCCTCAGTCCTACAGCTCCCCAACACTCCCCAGAACCTCTGTTTCCCCACTCCCCATTGCTCTCCATCCTGGTGTTATCCAGCCAGCTGGCAGCTGATTCTCACCCCACATCCCTCACTCCATCACCAAGCTTTCACCAGCCCCCTGGTGCTGAGGGGGTGATGGTGCCAACACCCCACCCTTCAACCAGGGGTCCTCTGCACCACTGGCACTGGGAGCTTGCCACAAGCAGGGCATCAGCATGAGCCCCACTCCAGCCCTGGCCCTGGCATCAGGCTGACTTGCCAAGCCAGCCAGTCCCATATGATGCAATTAACTGGCTGATGCCAGCCCTGGGTCATCACCAATTTGATGGTCCCTGAGCCACAGCAAGACTGGGCCATGCCACTCCCTCTGGGCCTGGCTGCTTCCATCAGACAGATCCTGCAACCCCATCACCCCAGGCTCACTCTGGCTGGCAATTGGGTTGGAAAGATCCCTGGCTGTTGTTTTTGACTTTGGGGATTGAAAAGTCCCTCTCACCACCATTGTTGTCACCACTTTCAATCCTGCTCCTCAGGCAATCCTCCATGTAGCATATAAACCATTTGGACGTATTTTTAGCAGGCATTTTTTCTGAGTGTAGTAGGATTCTTCCTTTGCTTTGTGTATGAATAGCTCATTGCTTCCCTGGGGGCAGACTCCCATCCCCCTTCCACCCCAGCAGACTCTCAGTGCACTCTGGCATTTGAGCAAAGCAGCTCTGAGCCCTCCCTGGGGAAAGTGGGGGGGTCACTGCTGGAGCAAAATCAAACCTTCTGCCAAGGGTCACATCTCCACATCACAGTGCAAGGACACACAACCCCCCCCCCAGTAAACTGTTTTAAATGGGCAAACCAGTCTATTTTTCCTCATCTTCAAGGAAAGACTGCAGCAGCTGAGCTGCAAGTGTTCTCTCCCTCCCTCACCACCTTCCCTGCCAAACCTCAGCTAAGGGCTGGCAGCTGTAAAGAAAAAAGAAATCATCTAAGAGCCCAGCAGTGCTATCAGCAGTGTAGAACTGGGGCAACCATGCACTCACAGCCCTGTCTGCCTCACCTATTGCAGGCAGGGGATCTTCCCAACACCCTGCCCTTGTTGTGGCTGTGCCATCATGGACACCCAGCACCAGGTTTGCCTTTGGTTTTGCCTCCAGTGTCATCCCTTCTTCCTTTGCATCGACAGCCCATGAACCTGCTCTCCTCATCCTTCCCTGGACATAATGTCCTGGAGCTGGAGGAAGCTGCAGCTGAAGGAGAGACATGGAGCAGCAGCCCCATTTCCAGGAACTGGGAAGATCCTGAATCAGGCCAGGGAGCACAGCAGGACACCTTCACCTCCCAGCATGAGATCTGGCTCTACCCTTCTGCCTGCAATGAGGGATTCCCAACACCACACACTCACTTTCTAATTTTAAATCTGTGGCAAATTCCTCTGCCTTTCCCCTACTTGCTGGGTCTTTAACAGTTTTGGAGAGGAAATATTCCTTCTGAGGAATTCTCAGACCATTTGGTTACTCTTCCAGCATTTCCATCCCTTTTGTGAAACATACCGGCACAACACAGAAACCCTGCATATTTTCAAATCCAATTTTTCCCCATGTTTCTGCCCCCATGGACTTCTTGGGCATTACTAATAGTGGTGTGAACTCTGCCAGGGTCTCCACAGCGTGCCCTGGGGTGCTTAGGGCACAGGGGAGACCGGCCTGCAGCATCTGCACAAGCTTCACAGCTCCTGTTTTCATTACACCTGCTATGGTCAGAGCCATCTCCTCCATCCCTGTTTCACCATTCCCCAGGACTCCTTCCTCCACAACACCTAAGGATGGCTCTAACTAAAGGCAGCTAGCAAGCCAGAAGTAACACCTCCCATGGGCAGAGGAGGGCTCTCACCATGCCAGCCCAGCCACACCAGGGATATAACACAGGGACAGGAGGCACAGCCCATGCAAGACATTTGGTGCCACTTCACATGTGTTCTTGCTTCCTTAGGATGCTCAGCAGGTGCCAGAAGCTTGCTGGCCACCTTGCTCACATGGGGACCATGCCCCTCAGTCACACCCCAATCCTTAGGCTCATCCCTAATCCCAACAGTACAAGCAGGGACCAAAAGGTACCTGCTTTGAGATGCTTTTTGTCACCTGGATTTGGCTGGGTCAAAAAGGGGCTGTGCTGTGCCATGGTGAGGCAAGAACATTGCCAAGTGGAGGAGTCTGGGGCTGTGGTCATGGGCACAGTAAGAAAGCAACACTACCCTGGGGACCTGGAGATCCTACACAGGAGCTGCTGGCCCTGCAAGCCCAACTGGCACCCTGTGCTTGTCCCCATCCCTCTTCCCATCCCCGTCACACTTACCCGGGTGGCCAGGCTCTCCTTGCAGTGCAGGCTGATTCCACACTCATCGGTGATTTCAGAGAGATCTTCATCCTCAAACTCCTCAAGGCTGATGTCATGGGTGAGCCTGGAGTTAGTGGAGATAGCATCATCACCCACTGTGCAGGTGGTGGGCAGGAGGCTGTAGAGCAGCTTTCCCAGTCTTAACTGGAAGGAAGACTGGGAAGAGGACTCCTTCTGGAGGGGATGGCTCTTTCCCCACCAAATGGCTGCGTTTGGCATGGTCTGTGGCCACGAGGAGGCATGATGAGTGAGCCCCAAACCAGTACCTACCTAGAGAAGCCAGCAGGGACATGCAGGTTGGGAGAGGATGGGACAGACACACAGCCAGGTGTTTCCAGGAGATTCAGGTCCCACCATTCAAAGGAGGCACCAGGGTTGTCCCAGCTGGGCAAAGCCAGAGCCTGGGTTTCTGGGGAGGGGAAGGGCTGGGGATCCTGGCAGAGCATAGCTGGAGGATGGACAAAGTGACCCCATCAAGACTCACAGACCTTGCAAGTACTGCAAACCCACTGACCATGGCACCACCAGACCCCAGGCCACAGCTTAGGAGGATGTCCTAGCCGAGGTGCCTGCAGTAAGAGAGGGCACCCATTTGCCTCTGCATGAAATCCACTCCCCAGGGTGACTTTGAGCATCCCCATGACCATCGGTGATACTGAGCACACCTGAATGGCCCCGGGGGTGCCTTAGGGCTGTCAGCCCCCACAGACTCATTACATCCCTTTAAAAAATTTAGAGATACCCTTTTAGCAGCTGAAAATGTGATGATGAACAGGCTCCTCACGTGCTTGCTTGCATCCCTGGGGGGGCTAAGGCAAGGAGCTCTTGGCTTCTGTGCATTAAAACATTTCTCCATGGTAGTACTGCAATGCTCTCCTCACTTATTCATTACCATAGGGGTAAATAAAGAGCCTAGTTCAGAAGTCTTCTGCCAACCAATTCAGCCCCCAGAGTTTTGTCTGGATCAGTTGTGGCTGCTGCTTTGCATGCTGCCATTTCCATTTGATCCCAGCTCCTTGGGCTGGGAGAGGCTGAGTTGGAAGCACCGTGCTAAGCCCAGCACCCCTCTCTGCCTTGGCTCTCACTGGTGGGGGAATTGTGACCTGTGGAGATCCCACCCTGGCTTTAAGCATCACTCCTGCACCCTGGGGCTCCTCCTCTGCAGTGGCATCAAGCCAGCGCCATGGAGGGGCAACAGCTCCCTTGTCCCAGCCCTCAGTGAGAGGGAAAGAGCAGGAGAAACCCATGGTAGGAAGGGGCATCTCCCCTTCGTGTTTCTGAGGTCCCCACCAGCAATGGGCTCCCTGGGATGAAGGGGGCTGGGAACTGCTGTGCCTACAGAGGCAGTCCCTGCGAGGTGCATCGGGGAGGCCATGGACACAGCTCTCAGCCCAGGGTGGGGTGTCTGGCCCCCTCTCCACCCATCTCCTGCTGCTGTCAGTGAGAGGGAGGGAGGAAAGTAAATCAAGAGTAGAATGCTCGTGATGAGCCTCCAAAGCACAAATTGATTTCTTCTCCAGTTACGCATGTCGCCAGGGTGGGACACCATCTGCTGCTAATGCTCAGGGCCTCCATCCCCCCATGGAGTGGGAGCACAGCAGGGACTGTGGGGTCCTAGCAAGAGGTACAACATTACTTAAGGGCTGGCAGGCATTCCCTGGCTCTGCAGGAGCAGTTGAGGTGGGTGGCAGCACCCCTGCTCAGCACCCCTGCTTCACCAAGGGGCTCTGCTAGCACCCTCAGGGACGGGGAGATGCTATGCCAGTCAGTATCCAGCACCAGCTCTGCCTGGAGGTGCTGGTATCGGCAGGATGTGGCCAGCTGCCTTTGTCACTCTGGCACCCATCTGTCACGCAGCTCCCTGCACAGCCAGGAAAACTTTGGGCTTGACTGGATGCCAAGTTTGCTCCTGTCCTGCAGCCACTGCGTACAGAGAAGGGTGATGTGACACCCCTCATCCCCCTGCACGCCCGCGGGACAGCCCACCCCCCTCCCTGAGGCCCATCTGGTCCCCTACCATTTCTCCCACTGGTCTTCCAGCCAGCTCTCCTCCTCGGTGCTCGACTCCATTTTCAAGGGTAGATGCATTGAGGATGAACCCTCTTCCCTGGGAGACACACTCCCACCCCAAAAAAAGACCCCCCCGGCCTGGGGTGAGGAGGAGTGAGAGAGATGACAGCAGAGCCCTGGGTACCCACTGCCCCTCTGCCTGCCTTGGTGCAGTCTGTGGCTGCCAGTGCTGCTCTTTCTCCTCACTGCGCAACCTGGGGAAGCTCATTAAAAATAGATGGAATCAGCTGTCCTGGAGGGGGGAAAAAAAAAAAAAATCCAAACCAAAAAAAAAAAAAAACCCACCACAACTCCCCAGCTGAGCCAGTGCCAATTCCCTGCACTCTGCCAGGGATTCTGACTGCCTCTGCCAGCCAGCTAGCCAGCCCGGCTCCTGATCCCGCTCCAGCGCCCACTCCCCAGCACCTGCACTGGGCACAGGGGATCTGTTGACTCTGCACGGATATCTGTACCAACCATCCTCCTCCTCCTCCTCCTCCTCCTGCCTGTCCAGCATTGCTCACTGAACCAGGGATGAGGGGCTCTGCCCTGCTGCAGCAATGGGATCCCTTTCTGCGGGAGACAGGAACATTTGCCCAGCTTCTCACTGGGCAGAGCAGAGCTGGCTGGATAACCAATGCAAAGCCCAGAGCATTTCCAGCACAGCAGGGCCAGCACCGTGGCTGCTGCATTCCTGGAGCAGAGGGAAGCCAGAGGAGCACCTTCACCAAGGGGCAAGCCCAGCCAGTGCACAGCAGTGCCAGGAGCAATGCTGCCTGCTCCCTATATCCTCTAGGATCTGCTCCCACCTAACCTCTAGCTCTGCTACCACCTCAGGCAGAGACATCCCTCAGCTTTCCCAACCTCTAACTCCTGTTATAAGGGCCATGACAAATACCTGGTGAGCTGCCCTGCCAGGTCTCCCCAGCTGAAGGAAATAGGGGCCTTTCCTAGGAGGGGATGCCAGACACTGCTGACAAACTCTTGGTGTAGTGGTCTCAGATAATCCTCCATTACATCTCCCCACCAGGAGCAGGCACCCTGCTCTGCAGCACTGCCCTCCTGCCCTCAGGCTGGCACCCACCTAGCAGCTTCTTCAGCCCCCAGCCCAGAGGCTGCAGTGATGGGTGCATGTCCCCTCAGCCTGACTGGTACTGCCAGATTCTTGTGACCCAGCCTTGCCCCTGGTTGGGTTAAAGTGGGTGATGTTCTCAGAAGTCCAGCCCACCAGGTGTCCTGGCAGCACACTGCTGAGATAACCTGTTGCTGGCTCTCACTCCACCAGTGCCATGCCTCCAGCAAATGTCACTGTGTTTATTGTCTCTCAGATCCCTGATAACAGTATCCAGGGTTCCATCATCCCTATCTGTTCTGCCTGAAGGCATCTCATCTGCTTGAAAAGTCCTCCCTTTATGCAATGAATAAAGAAATCTCTTATCTCCATATTACTCCTGCCCTTTTCTCTTCTCTCACGGATGCTCCAGCACTTCCCAGGAGATATAAAAGGCTGTTATCCCCCCTGCTCCCTATGCTGGAAACACCCTTGCCTTTCTCTCTTCCTTCTCAAAGAGGCTAAAAATACCTGCAAAATGAAACAGCTCTGGCTCCCCTCAGCTCTATCACAAACAGTGAAAGTTGGAGCAGGACCTGCACAGATACATTGGCCAACTTCCCTCACCAGCAGCATTGCAGGTACACGGGGGGTTTCCCTTGACCATAAGGGTGGGTGAGCCTTGCACCTGCAGAGGTTATGGGGACTCCCCTGAAGGATGTGCTGAGAAGCATCCCAAGACTGACAGCCCTGCTGAATGCATGAGAACTGACAAACTCAGGATATCTGAGAACGGTGAGCAAAGGAGATGTGTGTGGAGTGGGAGCAGCTTGATTACAGTCCTAATATCAGCCCTATAAATCAAGCTTGGCTACTCCCTGGACTCCATCCCCTGCCAGGGAGAAGGGGATTTACAGCATTGCCTCCCCACCCTGCCACTGCTGTGTAGGTTTTCCCACCTGGGGACATGGCCAGGGCAACAACATACGGTGGAGCTGGGGGCTCCAACAAGGCCAGGTGCCTCGGTCAGACTCTGCTACTCTGCTGCCAGCCAGTGCTGTGCTAAAGTCCTGCAACAAGCATGGGTGGGAAAGAAAATGCTATGCTACATTTGGCTGCCTCCTTCCATTACAAGAGCCAGAGACTCTTCTTTGAATGGAGGAGAAGGTGCTGCCTCCCCACCAGAAGGAGACAGCTCTTTTGTCTCCTCTCACAAGAAGACAGAAGAAGCCCCTCTCTGACACCCAGCTCATCACCTCCAAACGGGCTCTTCTGATGGCTCCAGATGAGCACAGCAGACACATAAAACAACCCATACTGACAGGATCAATTTTTACCACAGCCTTTGAACTTCCCAAGGAGATGGAGGAGTCTCATTCCCTGGAAAACCTTCAACCCTCCTGAAGCCCTGGCAACTGCATGGGAAAGGGCTGTGACTGCCCACAGAGCACCCCAAGAAGCAGGGTAGTTTCCCCTCTCTCCTGACCCATGCAAATAACTCCCTAAGGGCTTCTTTCTCTTTTATTGCTTTTATTATGGAAACCAGAAGGAGACAGAGGAGATCAGTCTCTGACCCCTCACGTCTCAGCTGCATCAGTGCTGCACTCCTGGGGGCAGCAGGGCAGGCACTGATCTTGAGTGCTGTGAGGCCCCACACTCAGCTACACCCCAGTTGTCCAAGCCCTTCCTGCCCCTCTCACACTGTGCAGAGGGACCCCCAGCCCCAGAGAGCCTCTCACAGGATAGAGAGCTTGGCTGAATGCATGGGCACAGCTCCTTGGCAGACCCTGGAGCTGCAACGTGCTGTGCCCGAGAAGGATGCTAAGGAACCCCAGCTGGGTGCAGTCCCCACTGCAAGGCCCTGGGAGGCTTAAGGACAAGAGGGAGACTAGGTGTGAACTATTTTATTGTTGCATCCAAAAATTCTGTTGCTCTTGTCGTGGTGAACAGCCACCTCTGGAGGTTCTACTTGCTAATGGAGGGTTCACCCCACCATCCTTCTCCTCCTACCTCTTTTTACACAACACCAAACCATCACCAGCAATGAAGAATCGCCAGACCACAACCCCTGGCTTCTTTAGAGCTTCATATCCCAGCTCATCAGGACTCTTGCTGGCCAGGACCAAGTCCTCAAGTCCTTGAAGCCAATAGATCACTTAATGCTTATGCCAGCATGTCACCACTCCAGAACCTGGAAGAGTAGCTAAACATACCAGAGGTCAGAAAGGCAGAAACACCTTATCCTGTAGCCAACAAGATGGGGCAGAGCAGAGAGTTAGCCTGGGACCTCACCAGCAGCTACAGGTAGAGCCCTCACTCCTCATTGCTGCCTCCAGCTTGGCTGTAGGTGATGGCCCCTCACTGAGTCCCCATGGCAGGGACACAGGATCCAGAACAAACACAACCCAAGCTGTGCCACGAAACCCAGTTCACAAACATTGCACAAGCTGGGCTCCCTCCTCACATGCTGCTCCCCCCCACAGTACCCTGCCCCAAGCTCAGGGACATCACCAGCATCTCCTCCCACTTCATCTCTCACACCCCAAGCTCAGTGTCTGGGGAACATCTTGTTCTCCTGCCCTGGCTCCCCAGCTCTTTGCCTGGCTGCCTGGCTTCCTTCCACAGAGGTGAGTTCTTCCCTGGGGCAGGCTGCCAGGGCACTGGGCTCCCTTTCTGAAGGTCTGATGCACAGCAAGAAGCAGCACCTCATCCCCCCCCTCCCAGGGTTTGCTGAGGAGAAAGAAGGTGCATCCCAAACAGCACCCGGTGGCCAGCCCATTTCTCTCGTGGGCCCAGAGCTGCTCAGCAGCTCAACTCCTGGCTTCCAGTTCAGTGGCCAAGCCCCTTCTCCATGGTGGACATTTCCAGAGGCAGCATTTAATCGCTCGATTTGCAGGGCTCACCCAGCCATGTTGCAGCAGCTCCCAGCAGCTCTCGCAGGCAGCGCTGCAATAGGAGGCAGCAGCAGCTGAAACCCCAGAGCCACTCAGGAAAAGGGCTGGGGGGAGCAGAGGAGCCCTTCAGAGGTAAATTGCCTGAACACCACCGTAGCCGGACTACACCTGCCTGATTTCTTTCTCAGAGGGACCCACTGACCCCCAAGCCTCAGGGGCTGGGGCCTGATAGGCAGACATAACCACAGCTGTGTCCCCAAGTGTGCACCGGCCCCTCCTCCCCCCCTTCAAAATCTCACCATACAAAGCAGCTGGTGCTGATCCCTCTTCCTTAGCCAGCTCACCTGCAGCACCCCTGGATGCCAGAGGTAGGCAGAGAGCAATGATGTCAGCATGGCCACCAGAAGCAGCAAGCCTCTCCTGGGTACCAGGCAAGCAAGCCATGCTAGGCACTGCATCACTGGGCAGTGGCAGAGTGCATCCTTGTGCATCCTGGTGCCAAAGCTGCTCTGGGGAGGAACCAGAGGGTCTGAAGCCCCTGGACTCTGCATATCAGCACTTCCATCCATCCCTGGCCTGGCCCGTGCCATCAGAAGTCCCTTGTGAGCAGCCTTGCTGGGTTTCAGAGAAGAAACAGGTCTCTGCATCCCTGGGAGAGCTTAGTGTTGCTGAGAGGATCTATCCTGGCACTCTCCCACCACCTCACTTGGGGTTTCTGATTCACAGGGGTGGGAAGGAAGTGGAAGCACCTGGGAAAGGGCTAGGAAAAAGCTTTTCTGGGGTGGAGAAAGAGATGAAGCGTTTTTTTCATGAGGGAGAGGTGTCTGAAGAGAAGACAGGTGAGCAATCTGGAGGGATTGGAGAGGACATGGAGCCAAGTAGGGGCCTGCCGGGAGACGAGACGGTATATCGGGTGAGGGCTGTGATGGGCTTTGGGATGGGGGGGATTAGGATGATTAGGGGGGGGGNAGTTCACAAACATTGCACAAGCTGGGCTCCCTCCTCACATGCTGCTCCCCCCCACAGTACCCTGCCCCAAGCTCAGGGACATCACCAGCATCTCCTTCCACTTCATCTCTCACACCCCAAGCTCAGTGTCTGGGGAATATCTTCTTCTCCTGCCCTGGCTCCCCAGCTCTCTGCCTGGCTGCATGGCTTCCTTCCACAGAGGTGAGTTCTTCCCTGGGGCAGGCTGCCAGGGCACTGGGCTCCCTTTCTGAAGGTCTGATGCACAGCAAGAAGCAGCACCTCATCCCGGCCCCCTCCCAGCTGTGCCCGCAGCTGGAAGCTGAGGCCCTTCAGGCAGATGTCCCTGGAGCAGCCCCAGAGCCCCCGGTGTGTGTGTTTGTGTGGGGGGGTGTTGGCCCCCCAGGGCTGGGGGAGCAACCCCAGGAGAGGGGCCGGCAGAGCGGGCAGTGAAGCAGCCCAGGGCTGCTTGGGCTCTTGGCCACTTCCCAGGGTCTCCTCCCCAGCAGGAAGGTGCCCGGAGGCAGCAGAAGCCGCAGGTACGAGCAGGCTGCTCTTTCCCACCCAGGTTTGCAGGTTTGCAGCGCCCGGCTGGCAACAAGTCTGGCAGCCCCAGAACAACCCCTCTCCAAGCTTGGCAAGGCTGCCAGCTCAGCAAGGGGAAATAATAAAGCACCTCATACAGGCATGAAGAGGGGAAAACGCATCTCGAGGTTGCAGGTCTCTTCCAGAAGGGGCAAGACCCCCTTATGGCATCCAGCTGTATCCCAGGGAACACCTCACCTTGGGTCAAGGCTTTCCCTGGCTATCCTGCCCCACCAGACCAAGCAGCAGTTTCCTCTGCTTGCCTCTCCTGCTGCTGGCTTTGCAGGCTACCTCAGGAAACCCTGCAGGTTGTGTTGTTCCAGGAGACACCATGGCTATTTTTTAGGTCCCAAGGCCACTTCTGCACCTAACAGGAGAACTTTACATATTCCCTGCACACTCACACTCCTCCTGTCCGTGCCAGTCTTGGATGGGATGGGTGGTACTGCTTTAGCAGTCCAAACTTTAAAGATGCAGCAGGTGCCATCAGTGTTTCTCAAACCACAGGGCTGTCACTGAGCAATGGTATTAGTTCTTGGCCAAGACCCAGGATGTCAGCTGCTTCTCCAGAGAAGAGCAAGCAGAGCCCTCCAAGGCACACAGCCCTGCTCTCACTCAGGAGTCCTGATCTCCTGAGACAAACTCAAAAGAGATGTCACTCCCAGACCAGCGTGGAAACAAGCACTCACCCACAGGGACACCACACACCAGCACCCCCAGAGCAGCCTCCTGTGGGGGGCTAGGTGTCTCCTTCCCAAACTGGGCATAAAGACTGATCTGTCTTACATTCAGGACCCCAGATACTCACCAGCATCCATTCAGGGACTTGGGAAGCTTTGACACAGCTCTGTCTCAGAGCACTGATGGGAGAATCCCACTGAGCAGTGTTCATGTTGTTCATAGCTCTGTAACAATTCTCTGTCCCAGTGCCCAAGCTCTCAGCCTGAAGAAGCCTCTAGCACCACCCTTGGGACCATCTTGAAAACCCAACTGCTCTCTCTCCCCCAGCAAAGAGCTCACCCTATGCCTGCTCTGGGGGTTCAGGTCACATATTGCCACCTAGCCCCAGACAACAGTTGCTACCCCAGGAAATGAAGTCCCCAAACTGGCACCCATTTCATGATCTTTTGTTATCTCAGCCTCCAACCATCCTTTGATCCTTACTGACAGAAAGATGGGATCTTCATTAATGGTTATTGATGGCATTTTCTTTCCCCAAGAACTGGTCAAGTTTATTTTTTTAACTCAGTCAAACTGTTAGCCAAAAACTAGACCACAAATTAGGAAGAGCTTGCCACAAAAACATCTGTGTAATGGAAGTCTTGTTCAATCTGCCATCTTGTAGTTTAATTGGACATGTCCACACCTAAACATTACAGCAAACAGCAAACAATGACTCCCTACTCCTTTGTCACACTGTTTTACACACCTTTATCGTTTCAAATGGAAAAGGTATGAGTGGATGAATCCCCATCTACTCACCAGGTTTCTTGCTGGAAGCTTTCCCCCATCTTTGGCTGGCCTTAGGATTCTGTGTCCTTCCCAGTTTTACTACCTGAACCTGCTGCTCTTTTAGGTGCCACCATCCACATCACAAGCCCCAACAGAAATCTTGCAGATGTGATTTCCTCCTCATCTGCAAAGCCTTCCAAGAGATCACCTAAGAGATACCACTTCCCCTTGCTTTGCTTCCTTACACCCATGGATCCAGCTCCAAAAATGCCTCTTACCAAAGGAAACAATTTGGATGACAGCAAAGAGAGGGTTTAAAGACATTTATATATATATATAAAAGTTGTATTTACAGATCATTGCCTAAACATGAAACTCCAAATGACGAAAGTCACAATCTCTATAATCAAAGTGCACAATGTGCATGTCTTTCCCCTTTCTTCTCTCTGCAGGAGAAGACAGGGAACAGTCTCTTTCTTTATACCTTTCTACCCTCAAGGCAGTGAGGGTAAAGCCTGTGTCAGATGGGAGGAGACAAAAACTTGTTGATTACTCTGGTATCCACTGTACAGATTCTATGAATAGTTTAGAAGAAAGTAAGGGCAGGAAAAGTGACTCCTGTTTACTTGGTCAGTCTGCCCAGTGAATTCCCTTGGGAAAGGCAGTCTAGGCTCAATGCCCCAGGGAGATGAGCAGGAAGGGTTATTCAACTATTCAATAAATTAACTCCCAGACCCAATTCAGCCACTCCAGGCTTGCCAGATACATTTGAGTCTGGTTTCTATTTGCAATCCCCTTGCTCTGGGTTCAAAAATGGGATCCAAAACTTGAGTATGATCACCCCAAGCTGGGAGACAACTCCTGTGCTCCCCTAGCTGTTAGCTGCATAAGCTCACATATAGCCCCACACTGTCTGTGCCAGGAAGGGATGAAAGGTTTTGGACAGCAAATGTAAACAGTATCAAGAGCAGCCCATCACACACGATGAGCTAATCAATGTAATCCCTCTTGAAAATGGTCAAAAGAGAAGCTCTTCTGCAGTACTACACTCTCCTGCCCTCTGACGTAGGAAAGCAAGCAGAGGTGCTCTGCCAGCAGTCTTGAAATGACATGCAACAGGAGCAGGCCAAGGAGTGTATGGTTAAAAGCCAGGAAAGCACACAGCTGTCCTGCTGGACTACAAAGCACCAGTGTGAATGCTAATGGCAAGAAGCAGTGTGCAGGTTATGAGGTGCAGGAGTGCACTGTGCAGAGAATCAAAGCACAGATGCCAGCAGAGGAAAGAGCAAACGTCCACAGAGTATGGGTAAGGGACTAAGCCTGAGGAAGACTCACTTCAAGGAGCTGATGTGTAATATATCTCCTGTCAGCAGGAGGCACTCCACAGGCTGCACACCAGACACTGGTGACTCCATCTGAGAGCTCATAATCAGAGAAGGAAATGCTGTAGAGTGCAGGGTGCAAGTGTAGCTCCCTTATTATATGAACCAGCAAGCTTCTGGGAGTCTGCTTTACTCAAATCAAGGTATGATCTTATCCTCTGAAGACTCCCTCCTTCTCTCAATGTCCCATTGCCCAAAATGTCAAACTGCTCTGAAGCTGCACTGTAGGTCACCTTGCAGCTGTGAGGTTCTCCTGCAGGGAAAAGTTTTAAGTGCCTTTCAGGTGTAATAACACTTTGTATATTTTTGTTCTTGTGCTACAAGCTGTTCTTCATTTTGTTTCCACCCCACAAGTATCACTTTGATTTACAAAGAAAGCATTTCTATCCCTGTTGGTCTAGCCTAACAAAGGAAATACTGAGATTTTTCCTGTTCTCTTGTAGGATGGGTACTCTATTTTTGCCACAGTAGCAGCTTCCTTCTCATCTCCTACTATAATCTGAATGAATCAGCACACGTGACTGCCTAGTACTAGTGATGAGAGAGGAAGTTTACTATTTCTGAGGTGTGCAGATGTTGCTCCCTGTGTCAATGCACCAAGTCACACGCACTGAGCTGCTGTCAGAGGAGACACACAGACACCTGGGAGTGAACAAGTTAACAGAAGGTTCTTGCTTCCTCAAACGTGGGGAGATTTTGGGCCTGGCTGAGACCTACTTGGCTCTCTGGAGGTCAGAAAGCCAAGTATTTCCGAGCACAAACACAGTGCCCTTTTGTGGCAACTGTTGGAATTACACATTTATATGAGACTCCAGATTTCCTGTCGCAGACCACATGTTCCAGTCCCTCTGTAGCAGCAGTTCCTGCTCCTCTGGTCACCTCTTCAGCACTCGCTCTTCACTTGCAAGGTGTTTGTCACTGGCTGCAGGAGAAAGCAAAAGAGAGAATTTGCTTTGTCTTTCCTCTCATATTGAAAAGTTGTCAGAACATGTGACCAACTCCTCCCTCTTGGGATCTGGATCATTTCAGGCAGATGTCTGGACTTGCTTACTCCCCTACTCCAGCCTGTACCCTCACCACATGGGCACACTTGGCTGCAAATGCATGCTGTAGAAGTAGAAGCAGCCTCAGTAGAACAAACCCAGGAACAACTGCTCTCCATGATTGTTCCAGTACTAGGATACTCCTGCTGATAGACAACTGAGTTAACAGCTTGTCAAGCAAAAGCAAAAGAACCAGAGGGCAGACCACTGCCAAATTACAGAGCTGTGGAATTATAATTAAGAGCCACCTCCCTTCACAAACAAGTTGATTTTGTTCACTAAATTGCAGGGAGCAAATAAGACTTGAGTCTTGCTAGCTGCCAGAGCAAGGCACTTTAGACCAGATCACACTAGAGACTACTCACAATCATGAACTCTTGCCAGGGATCTCTGAAGCAGGGAGACCTGTCATTTTGGCTCGTTTGTAGAGTTCTTCAGAGTACAGCTCCTCTGCTCCCTCATGTTTGCGCTTTGGAGAAGCTGAGTCTGCCTGCAACAGCCTCATTGCTGTAGAAGAAGAAGAGTCACTGAAACACTTGCCCTGTCTTTGTACTGCTTCACAAGTAAACCCTATCCCAGCCTGCTACAGAGCTGGGAGAAAGAAGAAAACACAGTGCACAAGGACAGAGAGATGTTGCCACAGGCTCCCTGAAAACTTTGGAAAAAAATTTGTTAAAAGCAGAATAATTAAGTCTCCCAGAACAAACACAAAAGTATCCTCTTATGTAGGACAGCTTAATTATACCTGATTAGCCCTACAGAGATCTGCACTTCTTCCTTAAGTGGCCATGTATGATGCAATACAGGCAATAAAGGATTCACCTCAATGAACTTCTATTATTCAGGCCCTTTAGGAAGGAAAAATGGGGACGTCTGAAGAAAGCCTAAAAGAAGGTGAATGTGATCTATGTTTTCCTAGCTATACACCCTCTTCTATTAGAAAAATAAGAGTTCTCTCTCTCCTGCTTGCTACAGCCTTTAAGTTGACATGAAACTACCTCAGAAGCACACAAATAGCTCCAACTCACCTGTACTGGTGCTGCAGCCCTGCCCTGAAGATAAGTCTGTGACTGGGCCACTGAGATCTTCCACACATGAAGGGACTGATGCCAGTAAACCTAGAAAAAGGCAAAAGGATCATAGCTAAAAAACAAAAAGGCAGCTGGAATGGGAGAAGCCTTTCATGTGGAAACACCTTAGTGACCACCTACCAGAACATTCACATCCCAAAGCATCCAGAAGTTCAGAGCTGCCCTCACTCAGGACTGGACACAGACTCAGTGATCCAGTAGCATATTTATTTAGGATGCACAAAGGTTTTTTCCAAAGTGAAGACTGGACCATTTGTGGCCTATAGTGCTGTGCCATCACTAGCTCTCAAAATCAGTCAAGCCCCATTCTTACCTGTCCAAGAGCTCAACAGAGCATTCCCTGGAAACGAAACGAGCCGATTTGGCAGGCACTGCTTCCTCTTGCAAGGAATGGCCAGAGATACAAGTAATATCTATTTGAAATTGTCTCCTCCCAGCCTTCTATCTCCTATTAAAGACAAATTTTTTTGCAGTTGTTGGTACTTACAGAGTCCCCTATAGCGTGACAGCTGCTGGTAAATCTGCTTCATGCGTTCGATGTTCAGTCGGCTGGTTTCTGCGTGGTTCACCATGGGTTTGGGGTAATCCACCCCAATGATGCACTTTGCTGCTTTCTGCACAGACTCTGGGGCATTCCATGGTTCATAGATATACCGTGAGGGGAAACCCTTCAGTTTGGGCAGATACCTCCTGCAACACAAGTCAAAAGATGCACAGCCACCACTTAGAAATGCAGCAGTGCAGCGTTCACAATGCACAGAAAATACTGTGCACCTCTCAGCCACTACATGACTGAGCTCACAGGTGAAGCAAGAGAGGCACTGCAGTCACAGCACTTACTTAACATAATCACCACTGGGGTCTGTGCGACGTCCAAAGCCCACGGGGCAGTAACAGTGGAAGAACTGCTGGAAGAACGCGCTGCAGGAGAGCCACATCCAGCTGCCTGCATTTACACTGAAATCTGCATCCAGCAACAGTTCATCAAATACCTGAGGCAATCGGGAGGAAAACACAGTTAAGAGCTTCCCCAGGCAGGAGGAGCCAAGATTTCAAATTGCAGGCACTGCACTGTGACAACAGCCACTAGGAAGCAGAGCAGCAGCAAAGCACTGATCTACTGGCTGGTCAATGTATCTTGCTTCCTGATGCTTTCACACAGGCAGGCACTGCTCACTTTGATAAAGTGTTGGCTTACCTCTTGTGCAGCTAGGTACTAAATCACTACCTGGTGTTGCAGCAAGCCTTGGGTATTGATCCTAAATTGGGAGGTATAACCAGTGTAAAGCACCAGCTGAGGGAAGCAGGCAGATGCTGCACAGAACAAGCACCAAAACAAGACAGAAGAAACCTTCTGAAAGTCCCAGAGCACACTGTCACTCAGAGGCAGACAGATTTCAGCAGTAAATTGCTCACCTCCATGCACAGGCACTGCACTTTTAGCATCTGATCCTATGAGAATACTTTCAGCTATGTATCAACCTGCCAGCTTTGTGACAAGAAGCCCCTACCTCCACGTTTTGCATAGGGCAATATGGACAGTGGATAGGTTCAAGCAGTCTGGCCCTCCAGATGGCCCAAAAGGAGGGTCTTTTACCTCTTTCCTTGTGAGACTCTAGACTCAAGATTTCACAGTCATGGAGTGTCCCTGACCAGCACGGTGATGGATTATACAAGGAGAAAGGTCCAGTTCTAAAGTGACATTGAATTTGCAAAAAAAAAACAACAGATGGACTGAGAGAACTTTTGCAAAAAAAATTTTAAAAAATCCAAACAAACAACCTAGAACCCCAGTCCTTATTTACCAGTGGATCCCACTAACATTTAGTTATGGTTACTGGAGACTCTTGATGATGTCAGAAGGCAGAAAGAAGTCAGGCTATTGGCAGGCCCAAAGCTTGACAGCAAAATCTGTCTTCCACACAACATTTACATGTGAAGCAAAAGCCATACCTGTGTGCCCATCCAGCAAGTGCCAGAGACTTTGTTTTCCTTATGGCCTCCTGCAGGCCTCTGGAAATGCCAGACTCACCCTGACTCCTGACTCCCAGCTGATCCAGAGGTCACCCCTGGTAAGGAAGCAGGCCACTGCATGCCTGGCCAGATGGTGGATCCACCCTTCCTGCCTCAGCTGGGTCATGATTGCATCAATCCAAGGGAATCCTGTCTTGCCCTCTGCCCACTTTGCCAAGGCTTCAGGGTTCCTATCCCAGGGGATTTGGATGCAGATGGGGTTGCCCTCCATGCGATCAAACTTTGGGTTGTTAGTGGCTGCTGTGTAGAAGAACTCCCTCCACAGAAGCTGTCCATACAGAGAGAGGGGGGGTGTGCTGTTCCGCTTCACCTGTGGAGAAGGGCACAAGGGTATTCACAGGCCAGGGAGGAACTGGCTTTGTCAAACTGAGCTGTAGGCCACCCATACTTTTATACACAACTCCCAAGAGAGTTATTGACAAACCCCATAAAGAAAGTAAATTCCAGATCACCTTTTACCAGAAACCCCAGGTAGCAAAGTTAAGAGTGCTGTACTCAGTACACTGACAAGAAACTCAAATGACCCAAAACTACCAGCAAAAAGCTCTGCACAGCTCAGGACGTAAGAGTCCAAGGTGAAGAACAGGGTAGCAGCAGATTTAAGGTCTGAATCAACTATATACAGGAGCTGGACTATATACAGGAGCACCATCCCGCCTCATCCAAGAGCCACCTCTGTAGTAGCAACAAGCTACACAGAAGGCAATAGTAACTTTTTAAGTCATTCTGGTGCACTGCCTGGAAACCAGCATCATGCTATGCTCAAAACCAGCCTGCTCTCCAGAGAAATCTTTTGTCTTACCTTCTTATACAGCTCCCAGAGGCGATAGTAAAACAAGCGGCAGGACAAGCAGCCGAAACGCAGGTAGGGACTGAGTCCTGTAGGGCTGGCCAGCAACGAATTGGCATTCATCCTTGGTCTTTCATAATTTGCAACCCAAGCCTGGACATATTCAGGAGAAATGAGCCAAAAAAAATCTGAAATTTGTTTGTCCCATAAGGGCAGACCTTTGTGCTGATGGCAATGCCACTCAGGCCTGACAGCACTGTCTCTTCTATTCACTTCCAGCTACTGCTGGTAGAGATCTCATGTGGACAACACCCCAATCCTCATGCCTCATTCAAGAAACACAGAACTTCCACTACAGGATTTAAACCACTTGGTCATTTTGGACAAGAAAAGAACTAAATTTGTTTTGCATGCAGGACCTAATAACCCTGAGATCTCTTTGAAACATAGATTAATACCACGGTCTGTGTCCAGGCATGTGTATCTCACTTCACAGCTAAGTAAGAAAATCTTCAGAAATTCAGACCTTTTTGTGAAGTATTATGTTGACAGTTTATTCCCCCTTCAGTACAGGAATTTATGCTTTGATCCCTACAAGTGCCATCAGGCTGTCCAGAATTAAACAGATACAAATTGTTTAAAATTGAGCCATGTCACTGCAGCTGAGTCACCTCTTATTACTTCAAAAATTGGTTTTGTTTTGTCCCCCATAGAAAAAATCTGTGTGTTTCAGAAGGCATGTCAGCCAGTGAGATAATGTACTAGTAGGCTGATTTCCAAGGGGAAGGCATTTTTTTACAAGCATGTACTTGCATTAAGACCTTAAATTAAGACAAAGGAGATGGTAAGGACTGTGTAGTGAGCACTTCTAGAACAGCTTATAGGAGAGTTTCCAAGTTAGCACTTCTCTAAAGGAAACAGAGGGGTAAAAACATGGAAAAGAATCCTGTGTGCTTCAGACAGCAGTATAATTAATATATAGCTCTACTTCTTTGGGTTTAAGGAAGCCCAGGAGCTCTCTGCTCTACACACAATCCAAGATCACAGGAACATAATACCAAACAGGTATGGCTTGTAACCACTGCTAGGAAGAGCAGGGAAGCAGGGGCAACAGCCAATGCTCAACATTTCTTGTTTGGAGGCACAGCCTACAGGAATTGTCACTTAAATAACAGGGGTTACCTTTCTTTCCAAGTGTTTATCCAGGCGTGCCAAAGCTTCTGTCTCCCCTCCGTGCCAAACTGCAGGGGCAAGACCATCTGTAGGAAAGCCTGAGGAAGAATTTAAGATTTGAAGCTACACCTAGACAAAGGGCATAGAGAGGATTAAGCACTGACAAGAGCAAGACACTACACTACACAGTGCAGCTGCCTAACATGGCTTACTTGATGCTCTAGGCTTTCTATAGCAGGCAAACCATGTGGCACACATGCAGAGTCTGCTCATGACACTGGACTACAAGGGCCTCTCCCCACAATGCTTCAGGCAGCTCTCAGAAGGCTTTTCCCACTGCTCATGCTAGCACAGTTGTGTGTCAGCACTACTCACAGGGCTACAAAGGCCAGAGTAGCTACCAAAGGAACACCTGCCCCACAGCTCTGCCTGACAAAATACCTTGCCATGGACACCAACAGCTCACTAGATAGCCTGGCTGCTCTTGGAGAGGCTGAAAGCTGGTGTTGGGGAAGGTGATGGATTAGTGCTGAAAAACTGATGGAAAAGGGGAAGAAATAATGCAGTTGCTCTGCACTGCTCTGGGCTGACAGAGGAGCCTCCCTTGGCAGCAAGCAAAGCAGAGTCATGTTGAAGAGTCTTGTATTAAGCTGCTCAATAAAAAATGTATACCTACCCAGGACTGCAACCCTTAGGATACTCCTGTTGTGAAGCCTCTTAATTTTACATGACTGCTGAAACTGTGTCTTAAGGCAAAAGGTGCTACTGCCATAAAGCTGGTATGGAGCCTCCAGTTACTTACTCAGTATTCTGCATCAATCCCTTCCTCCCTGAGATTCACTTTCTTGATGCAGGCCTTGCATTCCTCAGGCCTCATCTCTCTATCCATCCTCCTTCTCCACAAAAAATACAGGATAATAAGGCACAACAGGATGAGTGAAAGAAGTTTCTGTAATATTTTGTGTCTTGCTAAGCTCCCAATTTGGTGCTGCTTGGCAGTAAGTAAATGAAGTGATGTAAGGCTGGTACACAGCTAGTTTACCTCTTCAGGTCTGTTACACAACGTGTCAGAGACAGTGACAGGAGGAAAGCAGCTGGCAAGGACATGAGACACTGACACAGTAGTTACATGCTCAGTATAGTAGAGAACATAAGGACAGTTGCAGAGTGCTCCAGGATGCTGCTAAAGAGGATGCTGTGCATTGACAGTAGTGCAAGGGAGAGCAGTCAATTTTCACAAGGTCTAGCACTTGCTGAAAACAGACTGCTTCTATGGCTAGAGACAGACCAGGTCAGATAAGAACACTGGAGATTCTTGGGCACAGGCCAGTCATCAGGGACAGTTTCACTAGATCCTGTTTCAGCTGGTAGTTAACCCTTGCCTTCACTCTCAACACATACCCAGCTCTTCCAGGGATGGGACCCCATACACATCATCGTGGTTCTCCTGGATGTCCACTTTACACGTCTCCATCTGCTGGCTCATTATGGTGCTCACTGGCTTCTTTGGGAGCTCCATACGGCTAATGATGGCCTGGAAGCGCTTGTAGGTGAGTGGTGGCTTGTGGCCATTCAGCTCAATTATTCTGCAGACAAAATAAGCGAGGTGAAACAACCTCATTATCACAGAAGACACCAGGAAGTGACAGCCAAACTGCACCCCCACTATCTCTGCTGAAAGTATAACCTTTCACTTTGGAGACAGAAATCCTTACAGACTTACCTTCTACTTCATGTATCCCTTAAGGGGATACTAAAACCAAACAAATGAGCAACCCCCCAAAACACACCAGAAAATAAACCCTCACATATTAATTCATCTCCATGATAAAAAAAAACAAAGCAGCTTGTACATCAGGCTTAGCATCACATCTCTCTCCCAGAGCTCCTCAGATGTCTGCATACGACCTCTAACTGATTACTGCCCATATTCCCAAGACTGCAAATCCCAGACCTGCATCTGTTCCTCTGATACTTAGCAACATCCTAACCTGATTCTCACCTTATTCCCTCCCCATCTGACACAGAAAGCCCCAGACTGTTAGGATACCCTCCTCCACCTATCTCAGACGAGACAAATCCCAATTTGCGTCATTCCTCTATCCTCATGAGCAGAGAAATCACCATCCTCCCTCACGCCAGAAGGTCACGAGCAAATTGGCCACACTGTTCCACCTGTGTCAGATCAGGCTATGGAAATGGCAGCCATATATCCCCATATGCCTACTCCACCAAGCACCCACAGCCTGCTAGGGCCATCCAGTCCTGAGACACGGGAGCTCTGTGAATCCCCTGGGAGAAGGGAAGCATCCCCAACGGGAAATATGCCATTTTTAACCTCCTCCCCTGCAGGGAGAGGAAGGAGTTTAACAGCAAAGCAGACAGCACAAGGATCACCAGTATTACATAAAGCTGAGGCAGCCAACCCCACAGCTCACACAGGAGCTGCAGCAGAGCAGCCTTCCCCACCCTTCAGAGTCAACAGCTTATGCAAGGGCCTGGGCGTAAATCCCAGCCTTTCCTCGGCGCCATGTGCCCTCCTCCACCCCCTCCCCAAAAGCCACACGTGTAGGGAGGAGGAGCGACATGCCAACCCGGGTCTTCCCCGGCTCCCATCCCCCTTTTCCTGTGTGCTCTGCAGTGACCCAGCTCCCCCTCAGCCCCCCCAACCCGGCTCTGCCAAGGGCCCTGCGGAAGGAAAGGGTTTGGAACAGGCGGCAGAGCTGCCAGAGGGAAAAGGCAGCTTCCTGCAGTTTCTTCCCGGTTTCCTGCTTCTAAAGTTGTAAATGCTGGGAGAAAAAGACACCGATGAACAGGGCAGGAAAATGAGGGAGATGAGGATGTGAGGAGAGTGGGAACGCTGCGCGTTTTCAGTCCGAGGCTGTGAACACGGTCACAGGACGGGCACAGCCCCCTCTGCCACCCTTCCAAGCAGGTGTGTGGAGGGAAGCCCTACAGGTACACCTTCTGTCCTTGTACCCTCATACCAGGGAGCATCTCCCCTGCCTTCACACCAGCACTTCCCAGCCGGCAAGTCTCTGTACCACCCAGAGATCATGAACCCTCATGGATACTCCCCACTACAATCCTGTGCGGCCTGCTCTGAGCACTGGGACCCCCAAGCAAGATGGACCAGAGATCAGAAAAAAAAAAAAAAAGACATTTCCAGTTAGAACACTCTAGAGAGGCTCACTAGTTTCCGGAGGAGGAGTTCAGAGCTAGGAAGATAAAACGTGACAAAGCTGCACTCTGCCCTGAGGTGAGGAAGCCACTACTTTGACACTGCCTCCTTTTTTCAGTCCTGTTCCACAGGTCTGTGGAGGCTGCAGCTCAGTCTGAGATCCACAGCTAAAAATATTTTTTTTGAGCAGACAGATACTTGGAGCCCATTACTGTGACTTGCAGGGGGATGCCAGTATCTGTAATTGACATCCTCAAGAATGTGAATATGAGTGAAGTTGCCTAGTGTGGCTCCTAAATTCCTAAACAGTTACTGGATCTAAGATACAAAACTTCAAGAGATAGGACTAGGATAAGTTGCATGTTTCACAGCACCTGACACCAGCATTATGCAACAAAATTTGAACCTGTCACAATACTGCCATAAAAAGAATAACATACTAAGTATTGTACAATATTGGATATTACATGATGTGTACCGGGTATTGTGCTGCTGTTCAGCCTTCTGTACAAAGATTTGTACATGAAGCCTCCCAAACAGGAGTCCCTTCCTTCCTCCTAATGTCTATCTTTCTAACCCAATATCTCAAAGGACTTTCCACAATGATAGAAAAAGGGAGGACCCTCCCCAGGATTTAATACTCCCATTTCACCATCCCCTCCAGCACAACTCCTGATAGTTACTCTTCTAGTTTTCTTGAAGCATAACAGAGAAGAGCACAATCACCATGCTCATCATACAAAACCTAACCTTTCTTGTGTTAGAAAGCACATGTACTACCAGACCAGCAATATACTGCCCAGCACTGCTCTCAGGTGTCAGCTTCTGACTCACAGCAGTGCCCCAGTGGGGTGGCTAAGAGGCTCAGGAAAGTTGCTCCTCTCAAAAACCTGCAAGTGAAAGGACCTGGTTCAGGCAAGGGACTGCATGTGCCTGAGGAAGAGCTGTCTGCCAGCACTTGGCAAGCAGGCTGCTCAGCAACCAACCCAGCCCACTAATTCACACAGACAATTAAGTTATTCTTGCCAGCTTACACAACTGCTCTCATGCCTCACTCCAGGGAGCTGGTGTAGGGCGACACATAGGTGAGGCAAAGGCTACTTCTAGAGATTCAAAGAGGAGAGGGAGAGATAAACAACAGTTGTTCCACACAATAGACACTGGAAAAAAGGACGAGCAATTCAACTTCTCCAGAATCACACACATGAAAGATGAAGAAAGTGACTTGATGACAGAGGAAGGGGGAGAACACAGGAGCACCATGCAAGACAGACGAGGATAACAAGATCTGACAGGCAGAAGTTTAACTTAGCCTTCTTTGATGGAAATAAACCACTCCTTTGCCATAGTGTCATTATGAACCACAGAACCCCCAAAGCTCTCTTCCACAGTACTTGGTCCCTTTAAGTTAGTACAATCTGATTAAAACATGGTTAACTATCATTTCAGCCTTAGGCTAGAGTGTTTGAGAAAAAGCTGCTTCTGATGCATGCTACAAACATTCAAGCTTTGTCTTCTGACCCAAACTTCTCCCCCTGAATAACCCAGGCCTGCCTGGGATTACAAAAACCAATGCTGACCACCACCAAGCAGGATACAGGGGACTTACATTCTGAGGAGCAGTAAACAGGCAGACCCACAAGAAGGGACAAAACCTGCCAACTGGAAGTCATCAAACAGAATACTTGTCAAGTAAAGGCTCTGAGCAGGCTAAGCTGATAACCAAGAGATAATACTTTGTCAGACTTCTATAATCTGAACACCACTAATCCAGACTGGGAATTTCTAGATTTTTTTTTTTTTAAGGAGTATTTTCCAGTATTGATGCTGATTTTTCTATAGCCCTTTCCTTGTTTTGGACAAGAGGAGGGGAAAGATGCTCTGGTGATCACACAGCTATGCTGGCAGTCCCAGCAAGGAGGATCTTGCTGCTAAGTGGTCAAATCCACACCTTCACCAAGCAAACTCTTTGTAAATGTTTAAAAGGAGCTGGTGGGGACAGTACTGGGAATACACTGCAAGTGACAAAAGAAGGACTGCTAGAATAATTTATGTGGAAGTGAAAGGTTAGTCTAAATTGTTTAAAACCAGGCCTGACAGTTTTCTTGAAAACTTGATTAAAGAAAGATGAGGAGTAGGACACTACAACCAGGTTGCTAATTATGCAGGAAACTAATTATGCAGGAAAAACAGTAGGTTTAGCAGAGGGACAACACATACCATCAGTTAGAAGACCCAGTAACATGACTGGAGGGTAATACACTCTGAGAGAGATTTCCAGGAGAAAGAGAGTATTAGAACTGTATGACCACCTGCTGAGAAATCTCAGGGATGCCAAGAAGCAGGAAATGTCAGAGTAACTGGGAGACTTCACCTGGGTAGCTGTCACACCCCACTGCCTGCCAAAAAACTTCCTAGTTGCCATAAGTGACTGCTTCATGGAACAATTAATCCTGCAAGGAAGGACAAGTCATGATTTGGTCTCAGGCAGTGGGAAATGTTAATTATCACTTGTGTGTTCTAACCATGACTTTGGTGTACATCAATTTCACATTCTTCCAGGAGCAACAATGCCATAATGGATTTTATTTTCAGAAGGTAAATGAATGAAAATAAGGAAGTGTGCTAAGCAAAAAGAACAAGCTGAGGCTTGGAACACTGACAGGCAACACAGAGATGGTCTGAAGATGATGTTGGGGGGAAAAAAAAATCAACAAAGGTCAAAAAAGATTTCAGAAAAATCATAAGAGTAAAAAAAAAGAATAGCATCAGTAAATACAACAGGCAAAATCCTTCAGAAAAATGAAGGATGAATAAAGATAGAATAACCCCAAAATTTAGTAGGTTATATTAAAAAAAAAAAAAAAGCAGCTTCCTTCCACCTCCCAACTCAAATGAAAGTTCAAGAAAATTTTATTAGAAGTGTAGGTAGTAACAAAAAAAGAAATCCCTTTACAGACACTCCAGGATATTTATAGGGCCAAGAAGTGATCAAGTAATAAAAACCAGTGCAGACTGTAACAGCACAGCAAAAAAACTCTGCATTTATTTTTGCATCTGTATTCACTAGGTGATGACTCTAAATCTTTTTAAGGAAATGTATCAATGTATCAGGAGATACCACAGACTGGGAGGTCAGGAATAAACATCACAAAGCACAGCCATGCTTTAAAAGCAACTGGATCAGCAAGTTGTAAAGGACATCAAAATATACCCCACACCAGAAGCTGCTGCATGTAAAACTTGCCTTAAAACTGTATGAATACTGTGAGGAAAAAATAAAATACAGCTCCAGATTTAAAAAGCATCTCAGTGCCATCAGAGGTATGACAGCACAGAGAATCTGACGTGCATTAGGCAGACAGGTAGAAAATACTAATGGAAATAGTGAATGCATGAGTATATGCAGTACACTGGAGGGTTAATTTGGCCTTGGTAAAGGGAAACTGTGCCTCAAAATCTGCTAGTGACATTTTGAGCCTGGAGCAAGGGAGATTTAGTTGTTACACTCTGTCTGCATAACCAGAAGCCATCAGACTACCTCCACCACTGAAAAATTTTTAAAGAACTCCTGTTAAACTGTCATAAAGGAAAAGATCCCCATAGACAGAAATTCTTTGAGATTCAGGATGGAGTAGGAATCCATTTTTCCAACAGGAAGAGAAATCCTACACACAGCTAAGTTAAGGTCTGTGTGGCTCAAGATGACTCAAAGTATCTGGAGAAGGAAAAAAAAGAGAATGATGATACATTTTCCTGATGCAATAAGCTCTCTGGGATAGCTAAAGATAAAAGGCAACTTAAAAATTTCCCTATGCATCATAGGACCAGCTGGCAAAAATATCACATGAAATGCAGTGCTCATCATGTGGTTTCTCCATATGCATGGCTATGTCATTTTAAGCTTAATTATATAGTAGCAACCTCTCAAATAGCTATGACTATCTTGGAAAAAAGACCCAGGAAGACCCTGGAAAATATGGCCCAAGGCATCACTTTAGTGTTTAAGCAGCACTCAGAAAAAGCAATAATAATGCTAATGACTACTAGGAGAAGACAGGAAACATTATAGCAGATTAAAAATTCATGTCACTCCTATATTTTGAACACTAGCAAGAGTTTTCACCACTGCTCTCCATCTCTAGAAATACCCAGAAGTACAAAGAAATGTAACAAAACTTAGATATGATACAGATTCCACCTGAAAAATTAAGTATACTAGGACTACCCACCCTGGAAAAAACAAAGATGACATGAGGAAGGATGTGAGGGGCACTGACACTGAAGAGGTGAGGATGTACTAAGCACTGATGGGTCACTTCTAATGCAAAAATTAAAAACCAGTGTCTGCTCAAGAGAAAGGTTGAAGGAGAAAGAATCCCCCTCACTCCAAAGACAAACATTTACACACACCATGTGCAAACTGCAAAGCTCCTTCTCATAGGAAATTATGGATGCTAAAGATTTATAGGAGGAAATCTACATTCAGCATTATTGGCACAAGTCATCAAAAAAAACCCAAACAACAACCAACCAAAATCAAGACAAAAAAGCAAGCAAACTGTAAGAATAGTACCAAAACACAGCTGAAGTCAAACATACCATAGTTTTAGCTAAAAGACCATCTCCACTATTTAATGAGATTATACATAAGAAAATATATAAAACTCAACATAAAAGCAAGGCTATCCCTTAGCATATATGCAACAAAGACAATGCATTCAGGTTTTAGACTAGGCTAAGATTCTGCAATCTACCTTGTTCTATTTTTCCAGCTGTCCTGGCACATCCATCAGTTAAACCCCCTGCCTTCCCAGCCTCTTTGAGACAACAGCTCTTTATCTTCATTTACAATGAAGAAAAAAAATAATAAAAAAAAGCAGTCCATGAAGTGAGGACACACTCAAGGAGAGCAATCAAAGAAGAACAAAGCTGAACAACCTAAATAACTGTCAAGCACAGAGCTTGAGGAAACACCCTTCTGTACATTCACATGACTGTCAGAACTTTTCTGTGCTCTAACCAACAGTGCAAGTGCAGAACAATTCTCTTGACACCCTCTAGGCTCAGAGAGGATGACAGCAACCAATGCATAGCGACCAGTGTGATGGAGGAGACTGAAGCCTTCCTAGATGCAACAAACCCAGCCCAGCCCAGGCATCACCTCTGCCCTTGCTTCCCCCCCTACCTGTCCAGGTCATAGAGGGTGTGGGAGTTCTCTATCACCACCTCCACACCAGCCTCCTTGGCCAGTTTGATGATAGCTGCATCTCTCTCCTTGCCAAATGGCTCGGAGTCGTATTCGAAGGTGAGACGAGTGACTCCCCATTCCTGCAAAAAACCACAACAGACACACCTGTCACACAGTACACTTTATAACCAGCACAATTACAAACAGGATTATTTAATAATAAATGGACTGTGTTAATTCCTGGAAGCTTAAAGAGGGTTCCTGTGAGCAACTGCAGTCTGGAGTTGAGATAGCCAAAGAATCACCAATTTTATCAGCTCTAGCAAACTCTGCATCTTTTATGCAAATTCCTAAATGTCAGATTCAACACACATAAGAGGAGGTTTGAGTTCTTTTTAGTTAACATTCTAAGGTTACAGGGCAGTCCCCAAAACCTAACAAGACCTTCTTTTGTTGCACATGCCATCCATAAATAACCCTACCATCCTGTTCCAGCATTTGCAGAAAAAGTTATTTCAGAGAACTCTTTCAGTACAGGTTATGCTCAACCCCCCATATTTTTATTAAGAAAACAAATACACCCTGATTTTTTTTTCTGTCTCTTTAAAGCCATCACATAACTGAGGATGAATGTCCAACTCAGCCAGCAAAGAACAGGCCAGTGGGAGATGCAGGACAAAGGATGGCAACCAAGTGAACTTTTCTGGTCAGCAAAGCAGAGCATGATAGTACAATTCAGATTTAATTTTAAGTCCTGCCTTTGTGGAGTTATTTTACCCTGGTCAAGCCATGCAGCTATCTGTGTCTTTACAACTTTAATACATTCCTCACAGATTACACAGAACAGGCCTTATGAAACAGCATTCAACCTCCTCCAGAACAAGTCTGCTCTCAGACTGTGGCCTGGTTTTCCTCAGAAAATGAATCCTATGTGAAGAGGTTTAATGGTTTCCACAGCGACCTACCTGAGACATCCATCAAGCAGCAGCCCACAGATTTGTTTAGCAAACAGTCAAAGACAAATTTGTTCAGTCAAACACAGTCAGAAATCTATAGGCACTTAAAAAAAACCTCACACAACTAAGATTATGAGCCACAGTCTGCAAGTGAGACAGTTTAAATCACCTCTGTATATACAAGAGAGTCTTTTCTACCTCAGAACCAGAAACAAAACACAAAGAACAGATGTGCTTAGTTCACTAAGGACCATGAAAAATAATGCCAAAGATGGGGAAAGGAATTTAGAAACAGAAAACAACTGTACAAGACCCCTTCCTTCCTAAACTTGCAGATTCAATCCTAAAATTAATATTAGGAAGGACAGAGAACTGAAACAGAGGCCCTCCACTCCCTTTTTCAAAATAAGAACAGGACAGCATCCATAACTCAGAGCAGGAGTCAACCAGGTACAGTCCAGGCCCTGTCCTGATCCCATGTGATTTAATAGCTCCATTTTAAACTTCTCTTTCTTTTATTAGAAAGACAGCATCAGCTGCAAGGCTTGGAAGAGATGCCTTTGAAGCAATATCCATTGCTTGAAAGAAATTAATGGAATAAAAAGCCATTTAAGGCTAAGGTAAGAATATAAAACTTCCAATTCAAGCACTTCTACAGTTTTGGGAAGCCCACCACTATATATATTATACAGCAGCACACAGGAAGCAGAGAAGAACCAACTAGAAAACAGAAAGCTGTACGACAATAAACTGCTGCCAATAAAGTCATGACTGATTTGTCTCTTAGTATCTAGCCTATAACAAAGAAAAACTCAAGACACTTCGTTGATATAAGAGGTAAAATTTCAGATATTTGTTCAGAAGAAATGAGACAAAAATACCTCTACAAATATTAACACTTCTCATGGTATCTACTACACATAACAGTGCCCTCGTAGCAATTGTTACTGACAGCAGAGCTCAGCTACTGGAAGCAAGAAGAGAAATTATATCAGGTCTAAGTGTTGCATTACTGTATGTGACATAATTCTCCTCTCCACAAAAGCTGACAGCAAGGCATGAGATGCTGCTAATTCACTGTTCAGTGTAGAAGCTCTGGAGAGGCCTGATTTCCCATGAAAGCCACACCTTTACCACACAACAGCTCCCCCCACCCCACTTCATCTCAGCTCTATCAAAGCACATCTGAGACATTCACTAACTCACCTGCCAAGACAAAACAGACTGCAGCAAAAATCAGGTCTGATTCCACAACCATTTCTCAAAACTTCACAGTGGAAGTGAAGTTCTGCCAACTACTTTTTGTTCTTTGACCAAAGCAAGCATTTTTTTCCAACAAAGTTTTCATTATCCTCTAAATACCTTGAACTGAAATAAGAAGGGCATGAACTACTACTAGCCAGAACTTATTGGCAGATCAAAAGATAAAAAGTAACTCAGATGCTGGAAAGAAGTGACACCTAGTTTGTATCATGTGTTAAGATGCAAAAGCTGAAGACACTAATACTTATTTTGTCCCTTCTGACATGCACAGTCTGATTACCCTTCTCAGTACTGCCCTGCTCTGCTCCAGAAAATACAGCAGAAGGATACAGATTCAAGCTTGCTTCTCCTTTTCAGCAGGAAGCTTCTCAGCCTGGTATATAGCAGGCCTTGGGGACATTAGTTCTGTCACCCATACAGTCCACACAACAAACCCAACTCAAAAGGCCATTATGAACTGTTTTTGTTTTGTTTTTTTTCCTTTAGTTTTGTCACTGTAGTAAAGACACTATCAAAAAGCTTCAAGGATAATCTTTGGGAAACAGAGTCTTAGAGCAGGACAGAGAAGAATGATAGTACTTAATGAACCTTGATATTCATGATCCCCTGGCTAATATTCAGTACTGACACGCCACTTTAGAAATGTATCCCACTAATCCATCATTAACCACTAAAATCACTTCATATTCTGATGTCCTACAGGGTACACTAACAGGAAGCTTGGATCCAAAATTTATTCTGCTGCTGAGCAGGTTGAACTGTGGCCTTGAATAGAAGGGAATAATATACAGAAGCTTCTGAATTTTCATTAATTTTCATTAACACAAAGCCCTATTGTCAATTTACACATATATCAAGAAGCTTGCTCAGTGTCTGTAAAAGCAAATGAACATAGTTTTCTTAAGTAAAAGCTGTGGGAAGAAATTGGCCAGTAGGGAAGAAGCTCTCAAAACAGAGAAGTCTGCACGTTACAGTGCAACCTGGTAGTACCTGACTTATAGAAACACAGGCAAAGATCACCATCCAGAAAGAGAAGCTCAAACACCCTGGTTACACCCTTTGCAAGTCTGAGTTCAAAGTGTAAGTGGCTCCCAAGCTGACCCTTATGGATGGCAGTTAGTTTGTTGTAGTGAAGGACTAGTTAAAGAGAAACCAAAGGCATCTCCAACCGAAAGGGCACTAGGACATAAGCTTTCTTCACAATGCTCCAGAAAATTACTTTATTCTCTTACTTTAAAGAGTCTTGGGAAGACATCTGTTGGCTGCCCTCGCACAACAAACAAGCGGGAGTTCATTTTCCTTAAACTGTTGTCCAGATCTTCCAGAGACTGGAGTAGAAATCTGCACAGAAGAAACAACAGCAGTTAGTTTGGTTACTAAACTAAAAGACAAACAAGAACGTGCATGGAACTCCAGCAAACCTGTACCACCAAATCAACCTGAAAGTTAGGACAAAGAAACAGAAAACCAGAATTCATATTCATCCCTGATCTGTTTATAAACTGCTATCAGCACCACCCAGCTCCTATCCACTCATATGTATGTTCTGTTTGTCTAGATGCAAGAGGCTTCCAGGATTTTCTTCTTCTTCCTGCACCCCCCTTCCCATGTTGTCTCTCAAGAGCTGGCAGCACAACCCTGCCAGCTGCTTCCTCCAATTACACCATGGAGAGAAGCATGAACTGTACAAGTCACTGCAGTATATTCTTTCATGGATTCTGGATTTACCTTCCACCATGAAGATACAAAGATGAGAGCATCCATTTCAGTGCTTTCTGCAGTTAATGGTGTGTCTTACTGTGTTGTAAAACACCAAATCGACCATCTTAGTTCTCACAGACACATATGCCACCCCATCTACATTGTAACTTCACTTTGCTTTGTCTATCTCTGCAAAAGACTGCAACTTTAAAATTTTCATCCCCACAACAGCATGTGGAAAACTCGCAATTCTTTGTGAGCTGGCCAACCCCTCCCCCTCCTTTTCTCCTACAGGAGTATGTGCATCAGCTCCCTGAAACACCACACACAGCTGAAAGGAAAGCTGAGCTACACATTGCTCTGCAAACCTGACATTTCCTCTCTCCACTGCACTGCCCAACACATGAACTGCAAGCTCTGAGTTAGAACAAGCTCCCTCTGCACTTCGAGGGAGAAAGGGACTTCAGGTTCAGGGAAAGAAGGGTCCAGTGTCACAGGACAGAAGACCCACAACCAGGTCATTGGGACCTGAACAAACCACTCCCTTACATCCAGCCCACTTTGCACCTATTAAAGAGGAACATCAGCTTTTCAAGATGTTCTAAAAATTAAACAAGGGTTACTCCTATATGGATGTGTTGTTAAGAACATTAAATAATAAGGATTTCCAACATTATTTTTAGGGGAGCTAGGTGAAACACAAATATTTCCTTTTGAATACAATTCAAAAAAAATATTTCCTCTGAATACAATTGCACTAAAACATAGCAAAACAAAACAAAGCCAAGGTTCCAAATAGGAATCAATGGAACCTCAGTAAATCTAAGTAGCTTGCTAATACACTTTTGTCTAGGATTAAACAGATCAGCAACTAATCTTTTGGGGGCACTGCTATGTTTCTTCCAAATGAGGACAGGTGACAACAGCAGCACATGAAAGGCTGTTTGCTGTTGCCTGTAGAAAGACGTATGGAAAGACTGCTTCAGGTTACTGAAGATATTACTTACAGATAGTAAGTTTTAACATCCCAAAATCTTCTGTAATTTGAACATCTACATTGTGGTCATTTCTGCACATTTATGATTTTAAGCCACCCTCTGATGTGAGCTCTTAAAACTCCTAGAAATCACCCATACAGTCCCATCTCTATAAGATGAAGCTAATGTGCACAGCAGAGACAAGCTGATACAACTACAGCTTCACTGACACACAGACACAGGACCTTTCAAAGAGCAGTTAAAAGATTTTTAGCCAGATGTCTGCCCTTCCACTATCCCGATGGGGTAGGGGGAGGGAAAGGGGATTCACTTGCATGCAGAAGCGTTTTGCAGAGTTGAATCTCTTCCTGGATTGGGCTTCTAAATGCTCAGGCAGTTGAGAACTGACACAATATCATTATATACTGTTACCATGTACCATGAGTCTTTCTCTCTGAGCTCTTGTCCTGGTTTGGGCCAGGATAAAGGTGATTTTCTGGTTTGTACTTTTGCTTTCAGCTCAGTCTGTAAGTAGTTGCACTTGCTGAAATAACAGGTGATTTTCTGGTTTGTACTGGTGTGCAGAGCCAAGGACACTGCTCAGCTCTGAGGAACATTTTACCCTGCAGAAGGAGTAAAGAGGTCCCACCTGAACCCCTCCTTTGGGGAGGAACAGACAAGATAGATGCCAGAACTGACCAAACAGAGTATTCCATCCCATACACCTCATACTCAGTACAAATTTGAGGGATCATGAGGGTCAGACCCCTTCTTCCTGCTCTTCCTGCCCTTCCTTCACCTGTTCCCTGTTTGCTTTGGCATCCTGGGAGGATTCCATCCCTTCCTCTGCCTGTGCTCCTGATCCATGCCAGCCTGAATCTGTGTGTTCCTGCCTCCAGCTCCCGACTGCTCCTGACCCCAGGGTCCAGCCTGGACTTCCCCAGGGCTGCCCTGCAGCCTCCGTGGTGACGTGAGAGTTATTGGGGGAAGGGGGGAGGAATGTGGTATCAATTTTTCCTATATATTTGTATATATTTAGTAATTTTTCCTATTTATCATTACTTTTTCACTAAAGTTGTGTAGTTTAGTTTCCAACCCATAAGCCTCTTTCCCTTATTCCCTCTCCTTTCCTTATCAGGGAGGAGAGGGGGATTAATAGAGAGCATCTATTATTCAGTTTAATTGCCGGGCCAGCGTTAAACCGTGACACTCATACCATTCATTTTTCCATTTCCGGAGAAGGAAAAACCCTAAAGGTCCAACTCTGCCTTCCTAGCAGCAGCCGAAGGGAATTTCCGCAGCATTGGGAGGGATGGCAGGCAGGCATCAGGCAGACATGCGCACATGCCCCCGCGTACCCGGCAGCCCGAAGGCAGAGGCAAGGCGTGGGTGCGATCACGCACTCTGGAGGATTCTTTGCACTGCTCTCAGGATTCAAGGGAAAACCTTTTCCTAAAGCTAGAAATCCATTAGTTGCGGCTCTCATACATTCGCCCAGCTCGAAAGGAGAAGGTCTAATGACATTACATAAAGTTGAAGGCGCTCTCCCACACAGTCAGACACCACTGTGAAAACCCCGGCGAGGACAACCGGACCAGGCAACCTCTCTGTCGCACAGAGATACCCAGGAGAGAGGGGAGGCAGAAAGTCAACCGGCCCGGACAAGGCGGCGTGAGCTGCTCCCGCTGCTGCGGCGGCCTGACCGACCCGGGACAGCGGNCGGCCGCTCCCGCCCCGCCGCGCTGCGGAGTGTGTGTGTGTGGGGGGGGGTCACCTGTCCCCACCCCCCGTGGACCTACACGGTGCAAAACGAGGCTCTAGTGCCGAACCCCCCGACTTTATTGAGCAAGTTGAGGCGTTTCAGTGCGTGCGACATTAAAAAATTTCCGTTTCCGTTAAAAATTCCAGGAGCCCAAAGGGCAGCTTGCGTGGAAAAGGAGTGAAAGTCACCTGGGGTCATGAAACGTGGGAGAAGGAGCCCCACCCAGTTTGATAAGAACATATATCTGGGAAGAGATGGAGTGTCCATATACCACGCACTGGTAGGATAGCAGTGGCACAGAAAGGGCACTGATTGCATTCTGACATAGATTACATGTCTGACATCCAAGGACCACTTCTTTCAAGCTCCAGATGAGAGCATCCCAATGGGAAGGATGATAAAGAAAAAGGGAACCAGGAGACCCATATAGTTAAACAGGGAACTGCTGGGTAAACACAAGTGAAAGAAGAATCATAGAATCACAGAATTTTCCAGGTTGGAAGGGACCTTTAAGATCATCTATTTCCAGCCCCCCTGCCATGGGCACCGACACCTTCCACCTGATCAGGTTGCTCAGAGCCCTGTCCAGCCTGGCCTTAAAGAATTCCAGGGATTGGGCTTCCCCCACCTCTCTGAGCAACCTGTGCCAGTGTCTCACCACCCTCTGGTGAAGAACTTTATCCTAACTTCCAATCTAAATCTCCCCTCCTCTGGTTTGAATCCATTTCCCCTAGTCCTACCACTACCTGACATCCTAAAAAGTCCCTCACCAACTTTTTTGTAGGTCCCCTTCAGAAACTTTTAGGCTACTTATTGTAGTCTCCTTGGAACCTTCTCCTCTCAACTGAATAACCCCAACTCTCTCAGTCTGTCTCCATAGGAGAGGTGCTTCAGCCCTCTGATCATCCTCGTGGCCCTACTCTGGACACACTCCAGCATGTCCACGTCCCTCCTGTAACAGAACTGGATGGCTCCAGGCTCCAGAACTGGATACAGTATTCCAGGTGGGATCTCATGAGAGCAGAGTAGAGGGGGAGAATCCCTTCCCTTGACCTGCTGGCCACACTTCTCTTGATGCAGCCAAGGATCTGGTTGGCTTCTTGGGCTGCAAGTGCACACAGATGGCTCATGTTGAACTTCTTGTCCACCAGCATTCCCAAGTCCTCTTCCTCAGGGCTGCTCTCCATCCAGTCACTGCCCAGCCTATATCACCTTCCCTAGTCTTCCCTTTGCTGTTAACATACCCTATAGAAATTTTTGCTGTTCCTCATTATCTCCCTGGCTAGATTTAGTTCTAACTGAGTTTTGGATTTTCTATCCAGGTCTCTTACTCTTTGAACAGCTTCCTTATATGCCTCCCATTCTAGATGTCCTTTCTTCCATTCCTTGTAGTTTCTTTTTGTGTGATAGTGTGTCCAGGAGCTCCTTGTTCCTCCAGCCAGGTCTCCTAGCATTCTTTCCTGCCTTCCTCTTATATATATTTTGCTCCTGGACATGGAGAAGGTGACCCCTGAATACTAACCAGCTGTCCTGGGCCCCCTTCCCTCTAGGGCTTTGTCCCACAGTCCAGCTAGCAGATCCCTGAAGCGATCAAAGTCCACACGCCTAAAGTCCAGGGTTGTAAGGTTGGAATACATCTTCCCAGATGCCCTGAGGATCTCAAATTCAAGTGCTTTGTGATCACTGCTGCCAAGGCTGTCCCTGAGCCTCACATTGGTCACCAGCCCCTTCCTGTTGGTGAGAACAAAGTCATAAAACAAAAATAGCACCTTTTCTTCTCTACCATTTGGAGGAGGACATTATCATCCATGCATTCCAGGAACATCCTGGATGGCTGATGCCTTGCTGTGTTGTCCCTCCAGCAGCTGACAGGGTGGTTGAAATCACCCACAAGGACCGTGGCCTGTGAATGCAAAGCCTTTTCTATCTGCCCATGGAGGGCCACATCTGCTTGGTTCTGCTGGTCAGGTGGCCTGCAGCAGACCCCACTGTGACATCACCTTCTCCCTTCTTCCTAATCTTAACCCATACAGAACTTAACCCATAGAACTGAGATCTCTACCCAGTGCTTCAAAGTAACTTTTCCCCATCCGCCTGTCACTGAGAGAGGCAGAGGCCGCTCTCCTGAGACCACCTGAGAGAGCACACCATCCCCCACAGAACATGCTGCAGAGAGAAGTTTAATTCCTGATTCTTAGCATAATTTCTTGACCAAATAAACCAGGTGTAAAGAAACACAAGAGACCTCAGCAGGATGTGACACTGACTCTTTGAAAAGGAGATCTGGACGCACTGCTGCTTGTACAGAACCAGAAGGGAGGGAAATTCCCATCCTTTGTATGGACCAGGACAACAGGAAGCACAAGTGTTGCTAATCATTTTACAGCAGAACAGTTTACAGAAGCCTATCCCCAACAGTCTGTTCCTACCTGCCTCTTCCTAACAGGTTCAGGATTTCGTAACTTCAGACTGCATTCATTCAGTCAATTCTAGATCCCAAACTACACAAAACTCCCATCCTGGTCTTTGACTGCTACAAGCCTGAGCCTGAGCCCAACCCCTTCCCTCCCCCCAAGATGCAAATTACCCAGATTAGGTAAATAGCAACATCAATTTTTAAAAAATTATCACAAAAAACCTGATTGTTCTCTACAACACATGCTATCCCCAACTCCAACACAGAGTGAGATCCCATGGATAAAACATGATACGGTCAGGCCTTTGGCTCTGGTTCCTGACAGTTCCCCCACACACTTTGGAGGTGAATTTCTTCCTGCTCCTTGTTCTTCTTCTCCCCAGGAAGAAATGAGCACCAAAGGTTAACCTCCTCGGTACAGAAACAGAGGTGCAGGAGTTGCTTACACGCCACTCTCATTTCTTTCACTGTTTTTGACATTAGGATCCTCTTGAACCTTTCTCATCTCCAGCCCTTTTACCCATGTGTAGGCAAAGGAGCCTCCCAGCACCATCAAGTTACTTGTCCACCACAAGAAGCTCTTTGTTTCCTCAAAGTAGATAACAGCCAGCACTGTTTGAGCACAGGCCTTGGCAGTCCCAGACACGTTGTGGGTGAGTGGGCTAGTGAACTTAATCTGCAGTCCTGTCACGTAGCCAATGGCAAAGCCAAATACACCCCCGAGGACCATCATGCCCCAAAAACTGGGATTCCCCAGCTTGTCAAAATGGTAGAGGGTGCGAAACTCGCCAAGCACCATCATGAGGGGGAAGAACAGGACACAAGCATTGACGTTGTTGTAGAAGGTCAGGCGCCAGATGCTCCCATCCACCACAGGCAGCACCTTCTTTGTGTAGATGGCATTGAGAGAGACACAGAGGCTTGCTAAGATCCCAAAGAATATACCTGTCCATGACAGTGTGCCCTCTGCTCCTTCCTGGTCAACACCCAGCCAGAAGCCACCTGCAAACAAACAAATCAGGCATCATCTGAACAGCTGTGGAAGGACTCAAAATATACAGTCAGCAATTCATCACCTACCTCATACTGAGCAACCACAACAAGCAGAGACAGGCTTAAGGTCTTCCCCTTTCTATTAAGTGAACCCACAAAGTGCCATGGCTAGGGGCCAGGAAGGATTTATTTTTAGAGTGCAGGCAATTTACTGTACTATCATTCAATATCAGAGGACTGATTCCCACACTGAGCAGGCAGCATGACTTTAGAAACTATTATTCCAAAGAGCTATGAACTAAAGTTAATGCTACTCTTTGTGTATAGGTTATTTTCAGAAGGAGATTTTTTTTTTAATTAAAAGGGCATCAAACTTACATATAGGTAGAAGGAAATATTCCTCAAGATTTAAAAAAAAAAAAAAAAAAGCAGCCTCACAGGCTTTTCTGTGCCTGGAAGGAAATTATAGGTCAGAAAAGAATATGGAAAAAACAGTAAACACGTGGACATAATAATAAGAAGCTTAATCAAAGAAGATCATGAGTATCTTATTCGTGTTAAACTTCTATGATGGGTAATACATTCTGTAACCACCTCCAGAACAAGTGCTACAGGTTTTGTGTCTCCAGCGTAGAGGGGGAACACTCTCCCCATGCAGCTCATAAGCAAAACATAAAAAGGGAGATGTATTACTGCAAGAATCACTGCATCACCTATTAACTGCTTCATGTTGGGTGCTGTCTGGGAAACTGCCTGCAAAGAGGCTAATGTGCTTTAAACCAAGATCAAACACCAATGGGTTCAATGCACAGAGGAGGTGGGCTTTGCATCATGCTGGAGGATGCTCTGCTACATTGCTACAGGGCAACACTAGCACAGCAAAGGGGATGGCAGAGGGGGACAGTCCTAGGCTGGCAGATGCCACAGTCCTGGGCAATACCTAAACATTACATTAGCTGAAAGCAATTGTCTGCACCACTTGGGTGGGAAAAAACCCAGCTCTTTTCACCTCTTCTATGGAGAGGAGATTCTCTTAACTCATTTTCATTCAAGTTCATCTATTGTTCTAAGCACCAAAGTGGATATATGTGCACCTAGAACCAGACTGAAGTCAGTATTTGACCACTCTTGGCATCTAAATGGCCCTGAAGTGGCAAGTAGCTTTTGGCATTACCAATGCCTTTGGAACCTAAGACAGACAATGCCCTCCTCTATGTCCTAACCACACAACCAGATATCTTGGTGGTGTTTTATGCTTGGCTTAACCAGCTAACACTTCATCACATCCATTCAACCTGTCTGAATTGTCTAGCTCCGTTGTATGGTCCCAATAGTGCTGACATACACCATTATTGTTATAAAAGTCGATAATCAACAAGCACTGGAGAACAGGATGGAAGCCATCTGCTGTTTTATGGCCTTTGTGTGAAAAAAAAAAAAAGTAAGGCAAGTTAAACTCAGTAGAGAGTAGAAAGGTTTGAGTGCTCAAAGGGAAAAGGAAGCCATGGTCAAGTTAAGAGTAATTTCCTTTCTTACTGAGTTACCTACAAGCTCCAGACATGCTACACGGGTTGCCCAAGGCAGAGCAAGGTTTAAGCCCTGAGCTACCCTACATCCCTTGAAAGCTGCTGTGCACATGGGGACGGCTTCTCCAGGGGAAGACACCCCACCTCGAGCTCTCCAAGGCTATGGATCCGGCAGTGGGGTGGGTGCACCCACTCCCGCTCCCCCTCACCTATGATGACTCCGCAGGCCAGGAGGGCGTAGAGGGAGGTGGTCTGCTTGAGGAGCAGGTAGGAGAGCAGCACGTTGAAGACCGTGGTGAGGGAGCGTCCCACGTTGTAGAAGGCCACACCGACGTGCTTAAGGCAGAGGTTGTTGGAAGTGACCATGCCGATGAAGACGGCAGAGAGGGGCAGGACACTGCGGGACACCTTGAGGTCGAGCCGGAGGGTGGGCAAGCCGGGGCAGGGAGGCCCGCAGGCTGCCCCCAGGCTGAGGCCCAGGCAGAGGGTGGCGGTCAGGGCGCACTGGAAGAAGGTGACAAAGATGGGGGCGTCGAGGCGCAGCGAGGGGCTGTCCAGCAGGTACTTGTTAAGGAAGACCATGGCGATGGAGGTGAACCAGTAGAGACAGACCACCACGGCGATGCGCAGGGCCCGCAGCAGGAAGGGTGCCCGCCGGTCCCCATCGCCCTCCGCCGGCAGCAGCGGGTCCGGGTGGTNCCTGCCCGCCGCGCCGCCATGTCGGGGGAGGGCCCGGGCCGACCCCACCGCCCCGCCCCGGGCCAGGCAGTGGGGAGGGCGGTGGAAGCATCATCGATCCAGGCGGTTCAGGCAGGAGCTGTGAGCTGAGCCCTTTTCCCCGCACAGCCACAAGTGACGGGGTTGGGCAGGGGGGAGTGCTGCGACATGGCAGGAGCTGGTGGCGGGGAAGAGCGGCCAGGGGAGGTGACCGGCACCGTGTTTGTCAGCCAAGCGGGTACCGGGGCGGCAGGACGTGGAGGGGTGGCTGGTACCAGCCCCGCTGTGCCAACAACACCCGCTCCCACGGCTCCTGGCACTCTCCTTCATGCACTGCTTAGAAGGAATGGGAACTGGGTTTTCTACTTTTAATTATATTCTAACGCGGATTCTGCCCACAGCCCACCAGAAAGTAGCGGTCTGCTCTCTGCTGGCTGAGCCTCAGTTACAGAAATACTTAACTCCACGAGAAAAGGTGGTGTTTTGTTTGTTTGTTTGCTGTTGTGGAGGTAAATAAAACCTTCCCGGTACAACCTAAATGAAGTAGACAGGGTGACATCTGCAAACAGCTCATAAGGACAGTACGGGGGAGTGTGAGCTGCCTTATCCCTCTTCCTGCAGTGTTAACTTTGAAATCTAATCAGGACAATGTCACCACCAATGCTATTTACTGCTCTAGTACTGACGTGCATCCTGTGCTGGATACAGGAATACAGGAAAGAACTGTGTTTAAGGCAGGGTAAGCACAGTCTCAAAGCATCATTCCAGGTGTAAAACCCCCACATTTTACACCCATATTTGATGCCAGAAGGTCCCACCTACTTTTAGTGGTGCTTGGTGATGGAGCCTTTTCAATACCAAACTCTAGAATGTCGTGAATTCAAACTGCTGGACAGGACAAAATAAATTAAAATTAATGCCACATGGCAGGGAGGAAGCAGAGAGCAGTGTCAAACATTGATCCCCCCACACACTCCTCAGTTCAGCTGGAACTGCTGCCAAATGTCTGGTCTGCAGTGTCCAGCAATTCAGAGCACATTTAAGGACATTTTGGAGGCAAGGCTGGGGGTGTTAATTGCCCTTGTAGCAACCATGGTGTGGTAGTGGTCAAGGACAGACGAGTGGCCTGTCATTTGTGGGCTGTGGGGAGAGAAAGGATGCATTTCACTACATCATCTGTCACAGCAGGAATATTTCAGGCATATCGTGCTCTTCTGAAATCCCTGAAATCACACTTGATTTTTCTTTCCCCTAGCTGCATCAGTGCCTTTAGTAAAAGCTGTCACCTTTCCTCCCAGCCCCACCCTTGCAAGCAGGACCTGGGCACTGGGGGGAATCACCCTGGGCAAAGAAAGTTGGTTCTCAAGTGTTTACTTTGGGCTCTCCAGTTGCCCATTTCAGGGTGATGGAGAGCTCTGGGTATCTGCTGAGCACCAGCTCTCACACCTCCACCTTGTGCTGTGCTATTAGGCACCTTTCAAGCCTGGCAGAGATCTGCCACCCCAAGTGAGATTTGCCTCCTTGCCTCACTGACCTCCCCCATCTCTGCCTGCCCGCACAGAGCTATGTGCCATGGAAACAGCAGTGGGGCTGGCATCAAGGCAGGGAAAGCTGCTCTGGGGATGCTGGAAATGAGTGACCAGTATCCCCTGCAGCTCAGCCAGGCTTTGATCCTGCTGCTCGAAGTGCAGCTGGCACTCTCGCATTGCACAGGCTTCCTATCCTGTGCACCTTCCAGTGCCTGTCCCAGTGCTTCTCCCATAAGGAAATAGCCTGGGTTTGAGGTGCTATGTCGGCTCTAGAGGTCCATGTGGTGTCCTGGTTTGAGCCAAGATAAAGGTGATTTTCTGGTTTGTCCTTTTGCTTTCAGCTCAGTCTCTTGTAAGCAGCTGCACTTGCTGAAATTAACAGCAAGTTTCTCAGACAGTGTCTGCTTCTAGGACTGATCACACTGGATGTTTATAGTTACTGCCAGGCACTGGTGTGCAGAGCCAAGGACACTGCTCAGCTCTGAGGAACATTTTACCCTGCAGAAGGAGTAAAGAGGTCCCACCTGAACCCCTCCTCTGGGGAGGAACAGACAAGATAGATGCCAGAACTGACCAAACAGAGTATTCCATCCCATACACCTCATACTCAGTATAAATTTGAGGGATCACGAGGGTCGACACCTCTTCTTCCTGCCCTTCCTGCCTTCCTTCATCGTTTCCCTGTTTGCTTTGGCATCCTGGGAAGATTCCGTCCGTTCCTCTGCCTGTGCTCCTGATCCATGCCAGCCTGAATCTGTGTGTTCCTGCCTCCAGCTCCCGACTGCTCCTGACCCCAGGGTCCAGCCTGGACTTTCCCAGGTCTGCCCTGCAGCCTCCGTGGTGACGTGAGAGTTATTGGGGGAAAGGGGGGAGGAACGTGGGATCAATCTTTTCCTGTATATTTGTATATATTTAGTAATTTTTCCTATTTATCATTGCTGTTTCATTAAAGTTGTGTAGTTTAGTTTCCAACCCATAAGTCTCTTTCCCTTATTCCCTCTCCTTTCCTTATCAGGGAGGAGAGGGGGATTAATAGAAAAATCTGTTACTAGGTTTAATTGCTGGGCCAGGGTTAAACCCTGACCTGTGTCCTGTTGCACATACCTCTGGCTTCAGCATCTCACGTTTGTCTTGAATTTCAAGAAAGTGACCTGTGTTACTACTGGTATTGCAAGTGTGACACCACCTCTGGCAAAGCGTGAGCCAGATAAAGAACTTTCCTCTCCTGCCTGTGCCACTTCCTAGTGTTTTTCCAAGATCCTTCTCTAAACAGAACACAGAGATGGAAAAAACCCAACCTTCAATCCCATCTTGTATGTTCAGTCAGCACGTTGAAGACTGCTTTGTCCTACACATGTTTCAAATATCCCAATCAATAAAACGTTTGTTGCTTCTCCTAGGGGATTATTCTCCAGCCTTATCACGTATTTGTGGCATGTCTGCATGGGAGAATCGTCCAGAATATCTTTCTCAGCTCTGCCAATAAAACTCCCTGGTGTTGACATTGTATTCCAAAATAATAGTGATTTATTCTCAAATAATCACACAGCTCTGTGATAGCTGTGCTGGTCAATCTCCCTAGGCAGAGCTTCTCTACAGCATGGCAATGGTTTTGAGGAATCCTTAGAATCAAGTCTTGCTAGGTGCAAAACCTGGTTGCCAGAGTGACTTTTCTATAGCTATGCCTGTCTACCTGCCTCACAGGGATGCTCTGGTTTGGGGGCAAAGGAATTTGAAGTTGAGGATGATTTAGACATTTCAGAGTAAAGGTAAATAACGAACAGGTTACAATGCTAATTGGAGCCTTCGTGACAGTGTAGCTTGGTCTCCTGCACAGCACCAGCCTTGGGCTTCCCTAAATTAGTTCCTGATGGAATTAAAGCTGATCTTTTAGGAAAAAAAAAACACCTCTATTAAAAATATTTCCTGAGATATTGAACTCAGTAGGATACTAGCAATAGTATTCTGATGGTAGATTATTTCCCACTAAATAATATACATTCTTTTTCATGCTTCGTGTTACCTTGTTCATTATTTCAGCCTTTGGATCCTGTTGCAGCTTTGCTGAATTTTTTACAAGCAAATGCTTACAGGCAGACGAAGTTACCTTTTAACCTAGGTTTTTTAGAAGATAAATACATTTAACTTCCTTATTGAACATGTTTATTATGCTACAGCAGCAGCAGTTAGCTTCCTTACGTTAATCATATAATCACAGAATTTTCCGGGTTGGAAGGGACCTTTAAGATCATGTTCCAACCCCCCTGCCATGGGCTGGGACACCTCCCACCAGATCAGGTTGCTCAGAGCCCTGTCCAGCCTGGCTTTAAAAAATTCCAAGGATTGGGCTTCCCCCACCTCTCTGGGCAACCCGTGCCAGTGTCTCACCACCCTCTGGTGAAGAACTTCATCCTAACTTCCAATCTAAATCTCCCCTCCTCTAGTTTGAAGCCATTCCCCCTAATCCTATTGCTACTTGACATCCTGAAAAGTGTTTCCTAGGTGTTTTCCTGCTGTCGGGTTGAATATTTTAACACAATAGCACATATTGTGAAGAGCCAGCACAGGGTGATTTCTGGTTTAGGTTTGTGCTGCTTCGTGTTCCCTAAGTGCTTTCAAAATAAACAGTTTTCACTAGTGAAAGTCTGAGGCTGGAAAATAAGCAGCTTTGACAAGTTCTTCCTGTTGGGAAATTTGGTTGCCTTGGTCGTGTCCCTGTTCCATGCCCCATGAGGTACCTGTGTGGCTGCTGGTGGCTGTCTTGCTCGCCTGCCCACCTGCATGCAGTCCTGCACCTTATTTAGTCCTTCCCTATGCCTTTTAAACTATGACAGGCAGCAGCACTTCCCTGAGGAGACCTATCCCCTTCCCACTTAAATGATGTGACCTACATGAAAGTAAGCCAACCAGCTGATAACCAGCAGCCTGGCTGATGAAACAGCATCAGGTTTTGGGGAGTCGGTCAAACGCTTCTAGACATCTCACCTGGAGGTGAGACAGTATAATTTGCATTTCCTGGTCTCTCAGTATCATCCCCAAACAACATCCAATTTACAGCACCAGCATTTCCCGTTGTGATACAGGATCTTTCCAGGGTAATGGATGTCTCTGCAGTCACCCCATGGAAAACATGGACCACCTGGGGAATCCACTGCAGCCTGGTGACAGTGCAGAATGGGAACAGATTCAGCCCAGGTGGGTTTATAGGCTGTGGTTGTGTGCCAGCCTTGTTGGCACAGGCAGCTGCTACAAAGATGCTTTGGTGCCTGCCTCATGTGCAGTCCTCCAGCAGCTTGGTGGCAACATCTGGAGAGGGCTTGGATCCAGCTGCACCCGGATCAACACTGCTCAGAGCTGCACCCAGCTGGATCAAAACCAGCACTGACTGAATCCTTCAGTCTTTGCATGTCTGGTGCCAGGGCCCTGGAACACTCATGCTGCCTCTGTTCTTTATGGAGGTGATGGGGTCCAACAAGAATTCTGTGTGGGCTCTGGGTCACACCAAAGCAGCCCTGGGCTTTGCTGACCTGAGCTGTTTCTGGGAGCAGTGCAGGTGCCCCATCAGCTAATAAACTTGGCCCCATCTCAGCCTGTCTCTGTGTTTAATCCCAACCTGGATAATCTGACTGCATGTAAGTGGAAGAACAATGCATAAGAAATAGTTAATGATGGTTTCTTCTGGCTATCTCATTCTTTCCTGGTTCCTTCAGGGCCCCTGCCTTGGCTGGGGAAATGGTGGGGACCTGCTTTGACCACAGGCAGACATAGGAGGTGAAGGGAGCAGCAAGTTCCTTCCATGCCCAAATTACAGCATCACCACCTGGCAAACCCCTGAGCCTGGATCCTTCCCCTGGCGTGAAAGTCAAGCTCTGCCTGAAGCACTCCCACCTCACACCGGTCTAACCCTCTTGCACCAGAGCTGGCACCGGAACGAGCCACTTCACAACGTGTGTCTGAGGCACAAGTGACACTAGAGGGCAGGGCTGGCACACGGCTGGAGCCTTCCCAGGCGGGGCTGGGACAAGTCTGGGTCTGGACTAGGGAGACTGGGCAGAGGAGGACAGGACTGGGGCAAGGCTGGGGCAGAACTGGGGCTGGGGTGGGAGGAAGACCTGCCCTTGCTGTCCCGTAGGCAGCAGTGGAAGAGAGGAGTGGGTGAACACAGTCTTAAGTTGTGCCAGGGGAGGTTTAGGTTAGATATTAGAAAGAATTTCTAATTCCAAGTGCCGGGTCCTGCACTTTGGTCCAAGCAGGTCCAAGGAGGTGATTCTGCCCCTGTACTCAGCCCTGGTGAGGCCACACCTCGAGTCCTGTGTCCAGTTCTGGGCCCCTCAGGTCAGGAAGGAGATTGAGGTGCTGGAGCAGGTCCAAAGGAGGGCAACCAGGCTGGTGAAGGGACTGGAGCACAGATCCTATGAGGAGAGGCTGAGGGAGCTGGGGCTGTTCAGCCTGGAGAAGAGGAGGCTCAGGGGAGACCTCATCACTCTCTACAACTCCCTGAAAGGAGGTTGGAGCCAGGGGGGGGTTGGTCTCTTTTCCCAGACGACTTTCAACAAGACAAGA
>JAAWXA010000028.1:4562494-4624680 GCA_038090715.1 Florisuga fusca
TCCTGTTCTTTGATGATCTCTGAGGTCCCTTCCAACCCGGCTGATTCTATGATTCTATGATACATCACACAGCAAAGGCTTTGAGGTCTGCTGCTGCTTTCTGGGCTGCATGGGAGTGCTAAGGCATGAGAACACACCTCTAGGTGCCCAAGCTGGGCTTCTCTGCTTAGCGCTTGGTCTCTGTGACCATCCAAGAACAGTATGATATCAGCTCTGTGAAACCAAGGTCTGGTTTCATTGCCCTGCTGTCAACTTAGAAATCCCAGCACCACACAGAACAGCACAGGTCATATACACTGCCTGGGTCCTGCCTGTTTTCCATCCAACCCTCACACTCCACCTCATTCCGGTGAGCTCTGGCAGCCTTTGCTCCCCACATGCACCAGGCAGAGGGAACTGACTGGGACCTGACTTACCTGTGCAGCCAGAACGACTCTAGCAGGCAGGGTGAAAACTGTCACCCCGTGGCAGAAACGTGAGAGGTGCATTAGGAAGCTGCTGCTTTGTCCCTTTGGTTCTGCAAGAAAGGAGGACAATAAAAGAGGGTGTCCCCAGGGCCAGAGGCATGGCTGGGGATGGCTCTGCTTCCCATGGCTCAGGAACAGCCCCACTGCAGCGATGCTGAGGTCTCTGCATGGGGCTGGAAATGGCCCTGCTGCCATGGCCAGGTCAGGAGAGAGCAGCAGCCCTGCTCCCCAGGAGGAGGACGGGCATGTAGGAGGCTGTGATTTATGAGGCAAACCCTTGGAAACTCTCTGGACCCAGTGCTTAAGTGCTTCTGAATGGCGGCATTAATTACTATTAAAAACACACATTTATATCTCTCTCACCTGCTTTAAATCCTGTGAAATTAGATTCCCTACACATCCCTTCCAGCCTTGGTGGCAGCTCAGGGTGTTTTATAGGCCTATAAAGCCCCGCAGTACCTGCTGTCTACATGGGCTCTTATTTATGAGGCCTTTAACAGGCTTCCTGGCTGCACCATCTGAGCCCCCTGATCATTTCATTCCCGTGTCCCTTGGACAGAACGTTTCCCTCAGCCACCTCGATAGCCCTTCCTCCCCACAGGGAGCAGCTGATGCAGAGACCTGGGGTGGGAGCGAGGCTGTGTCAGGCTTCCTGATTTAACCTGTTTCCTCCATTTAGCCCAGCCTCTCTGGTTTTATGTAGAAAAGGGATTCAGAGAGACAAATGCCTCGTGACAGGGTTTCTAATGTCCTCATTTGCTCGTCCTGTACAGCAGAGTCAGGCCAGGCATCTCCAAAAGTCACTCAGCACCTCCCAGGGCTGGGAGCTAAGCATCCTTAAAACCCCAGATTTACTGAGCACAGTGACAGTAGTTTGTGTATGTGTAAAATTATGTTTGTATAGGTCCTACATAAAATGCAAGCATCATAATCATGGCTTATCCTCTTTTTTTGGAGGGTGGAGGTGAACTGTGTAGATGTATCTTAAAATATCCAGCTTTTCCCTAATGGGCTGCAGATGTTTTGCAACTCATCCTATACTGAATGCCTTGACAGTGCTTTTAAAAATATATTTTGCCCTTGTACTGAGACACAGACCCCATTTTATTACGGGTCCTCTTGTCCCCGTGTCACAGAGAACAGGGTGGGGTGGAAGTTCGGTTCTCCAAGGCTCTCCCATATAAAATCCCTGTCACTGGCTCTGTCCCCCTGGCAGTTTTGGGTCCTCAGACCTGCTGGAGACTGGATGCCATTCTGGGGAATTGGCCAAACTTGTGTGCCTGTGTCAGCCTGCCAGGGAGAACTGATAGATGTCTCTGCCTCCTGACTCCCAGGCCGAGCATGTTAATTTATAGATTGGATCTGTCGCTCCTGATAAACGATATCTTGCTTCCCTAATGACACTTTGAAATTGAGTTTTGAAGGCTAGGTCAGGTGGAGAAGCCAAAGGGTGACTCTGCTCTCACTTTACTCTAGCTTCATTCTCCACAGCTGGGCCAAAGTTGGCTTTTCAGGGGAGAGATAGATCTGGTAGGGCAGAGATGTTCCCCTGCCTTGGTGGCCAAGCAAGCATAAATAAGTGTCTCCCCAAAAAAGGGACTCCAAAGCTCACTGCTTGGCTTCCCAGCATACTTGGTTTGTACTGACTTATTTTTGGAGAGGGCCAGCCAGGGCATCTCTTTGGTCTCTGCCTCCCTGCTTTTCCCTGGGAGCTCAGGAGTATCCAGCTCCCCTGGGACAAGGCTGCCACCATAGTGAGACCCCTTCAACCAGCACCCACTGCCCTCACTGCCCCCCATCCCCCCCTCACAGCATCATGCCAGCCCATCTTGCCCTTTCTGCCTCTCCAGCTAAAATGCAGCTTATTTATGGAGCAGCATCCAATTTTCCTTGCCAGAAGAACAATTTCCTACAGCCTATGGGGGGTGTGAGGGACATCTGATCTGCACCAGTGGGCTGCAAAGGGACCCCAGTGCTGGCTGGCCTCCTTTCTTATGAAGATGAAGGGACCAAAGCCTCCACAGGGCTTACCCTGCTCTATTGGAGGGGGATAATAGGAGACAGGGAGGCTTGGGCTCAGATAAGAGCAGAAGAGAAGAGCTACATTTTCCTTCTCCTCCTCCCCAGTCATGTGAACAAAACCAAGAAACCCCTTCTCCCAGAGCATGCCAAGTGATGCCCAGGAAGAGAGGAGGATGTTTGGAGCCATCCTTGGGGGCAGCTGGAGGCACAGATCCTCCCCAAGCATGCTGAAGGGAAATGTCCCAGCAGCCTGAGGTGGCAGATCCTGGGCACTTGTGGTATGATGGGGGCTTCACTCTTCAGCGTTTGGCTGGTGGGAGGCAGAAGAGCTGGGAGTTGCCTAAAAGGAGTTGATGGCTTTGGGTTTCTTGAGCCAAGAGGTGCCAGCGGTGGTCCCAGGGCATGAGGCAGGGACAGTCTCTCCATCAGGGAAGTGGCATTTCCCAAGGGCTGAGCAGGAGGGTGTCAGGGGTTGGTGAGCCAAAGTATGGGCAAAGCTCTGACCTGGCGATATGAGACTAGCTGTCCTCATCCTCCTCCATCCAGATCAATTCCTGGGGCCTTAAAACACTCCTGAGCTGCCTGCTTGGGCAGATGGAGGTGGCCTTAGACCTTGCTGAGAAGGTTGCCAGAGCCTGAGCTTACCCAGGATCACCAAGCAGTACCAGAAGGGTCCTGGCATTGGCACCTGCCCACACCCAAAGCCAACAGTGTATCCACTGTCACCCTCCAGGGAAAAGTGGCATGTCCCTTTCTCTGCACCTCTCAGATGGCATCTGCTGAGCGTTAATCCCTTCAGGGGATATGCCTGAATGAGCACAAGCACAGCTTTGGGGAAGATCCTGCAGAAGCAGAGAGGACTGTTTTCTGGAGCACGGCCAGCTGCTTAGAGCTGTAAATACACCAGCAGCTTTGTTCCTTCCCCAGGGAGCTGACTAACAAAGTTAAGAGTTGGCCCAACATCCAGGATTAACCATATTATTGCTCTAACTCTCCTGAGGTTATGGTGGCTAAAAGCACATGCATGCAGGCTGGTTACCTTGCCATTGTCAAGCCCTGGCTCTTTTCTTGTTCCCCAAGAATTGAATTTGCTGAAGCCACTTCTTTATGCCCTTTATGCCTGAGTGTCACTGTAATAACCCCAAAATAAATCAGGCCAGTGAGTACTTTCCACAGGTGATGAAAGAAGCAGCCAGTAATGCCTCATAGAAGCAGAAACCTTCTTTTCTGAAACCTAATAAGCCATCACCCACAATACACCCCACCCATCACCCCATTTCCAGCAAGTCAGAATTTCCCTGCTCAACAGTCTCCCAGCTGTTTGAGATTGCAAATCCTGCAGCCCATTGGAAGCTAAAAAATGATGGAGCTGGGAACAATAAACTGAGTTTGAACTTCCAATTAAAGAAATGCAGAGGGGATGGCTGTAATTTGGTTCAGATTTAATTCAATGCAAGCTTCTCCCTTTCAAAATTTTGTGGATTTTTTTCAGTTTTGTTTGTTTGGGTTTTTTTTTCCCCCAGCTGCTGCAGCCTCTCCCATCCACTGCAGTGCAAGCTGCAGAATAAACCCTGCTGCTGAATTTAGGTCATGCTTGCTAGGGAATACACAGGGCCTTGGGTATTATTAAATGAATATGGTTAGCACAAAGACCACACTGCAAATGCAAGAGTGGATGGACCTCAAGAATCTGTGAGTGGTGGAGGGGAGATGGGATGGATCTGGCACAGGGGAACAAATGTCATTGTGAGCTGTGTTTCCCTAAATTAGTAAGGTGAAACCCTCAGCCTCCCTGTGGCTTGGGATCTTGATATTGAGGATGCATTATGTCAAGCAAAGAAGAAAAATACCTGGTCAGAGGAAGCCAGAGCAGGTTGGAAGCTCATGAAGTTCTCTCCAGCTGCCTCCACCCCTTCCAGCTGGATGCACAGCTGCATTATCACCATGACTCTATTTGTACTTTTTAACCTCTGACCCCTGTTGGTGCAACTCTGGCTGCTTTCACACCCAGAATATTAACAAGGGGATTGCAGGACCCATGAACAAGCAGGAGGAAAGAGTGTGAGGAGCCCTGATCTCCCATACTGCTTGGAGCAGAGGAAAAGCACATGAGTTTTGCCTGCAGCTGGAAGCTGCTGCTGGGCATCCAGATGTGACTTGGGGCAGCCAAGGAGCAGAAGCACGTGTGAGGCTCAGGCCAGGCACAGGGCCAAGAAGGTGGCTCAATGCTGCTGTGGTGCAACCAAGGAAATCCCATTCATCTTTCTTCATTCAACACAATAGGAGCAGTGAGAGGGCTGCTGGCAGTGCTCCAATACACAGAGCAGGTTGTACCCTGCAAACCATCCCATGGAGGAGGGTGTAGAAAGGCCAGCTTACACCTCACAGAGGAGCTGTTGGCTGCTGTAATCTAACCCAGGAGCTACAGCCATTCTCAGATAGTGGTGGTGGCAGAGACACATCTCAGGGCATCGCAGCTCTGCTGTCCCGTTCTGTGTTGGCTAGCACAGGGTCTAAATAATCAGAACCAATCTCCTCTTTCTCTTCTTTCTTTTCTTTCTTTTCTTCCTTTTCTTCCCTTTCTCTCTTTTCTTCCTTTTCTTTTTTTCTTTTTCCTTCTTTTATCTCTTCTTTCTCTTCTTTCTCTTCTGTCTTGCTCTTCTTTCTTCTCTTTCTTTTCTTCCTTTCTTTTCTCTCCTTTCTCTTCTTTCTCTTCTTTCTCTTCTTTCTCTTCTTTCTTCCTCTTCTTTTTATAAATAATATATGTATCCTCTCTAGCAAGAAAACTCCTCCTCAGCAGGCATCCTATCCTTTCCAGGAAGCTTCCTTTCCATTCCCAGCTGCTCACTAGACATTAGCACTCACATCACTTCTGCCCTTAGGCCCTGTACCAGTTTGCTCTGAGCCCCCAGGTTGCCAGCTGTAGCAAACAGGCTGAAGGAAAGCAAAGTCTTGGGGGAGAATCATCTCATGGGCACAACCAGTCCCAAGGCAAGACCAGTTAGCAGGCACTGCAGGTGGCTGGGGGCCAGGACGGTCCAGAGTGAGGCACATTGGTGTGCAGCTTTTCTCCTGCTCATCCTCTGCCTGTGATTCTTGCACACCAGGAATGGCATCACCCTGATGCTTCCAGCATCACCAGCCAGGCCCCTCATCACACACCCCAAGCCAAGTGCTGTGCTCCCCAGGACATGGGTCCCCAGCCCTTGTTTTGACTCTGATTGCCTGATGAATGTAATTGAAGCCTCTGGCCTGGCTTACCCTGGTGTTACTATATGGAACTGCTGACAAGAGTTAATGATAGCCAAAATGCAGCTGTTGGGCCTCTTGCCCTTGCTGCTGCACATGGGACTCCTGGGCAGTCAGTGCTCTGCTCTGTGTTGCCCCTGTGCTGCCACTTCCAATCTAGGCAAATGCTCTGCTGGATCCAGCCAGCTCATTCAGTCTGTTAACCCACACTTTCTGGCTGTGCAGAATCTTTCTCTCATTTGTACACTTGAAGGAGGCCCTTTAATGCATTTCTGCTTTATTGCTTGTCCTTTTCAATTTGCCTCTGTCCAGTTTCCCTGCACCACTTGCCAACAATACTGTGTTGTTGCAGACAATTAGACAAAGAAGCAGCTAAAAAGATGTTCCAGGTAAGATTACATCTCAAAAGCCAGCTGTAGAACAGGAGACAGGAGCATCACAGGGTTGTTGCATCAGGCATCAGTGAGTGGAGGTATATGATGGCAGAGCCTCTGGGTTTGGGGAAGTGCTTGTTCTCCAGCATCCCAAGGGAGTAGTGGCAAGATTAGGAGCATTACTCTGCACCAGGCTCATTTGAGCACAGTATTTGTTAGTCATTAAGCTGAGCAGCAGCCTTAAAATAAGACATGGAAGTCCAGATCTCTGCACAGAAGGGTCTGGGTCTGGAGGAGCAGTGATCCCCTGCTGATGTGGAGCCAGGCACTGCAGGGTCATTGATCACTTCTCAGGGAGTATTCTGAGAGAAAACCAGTGACAGTTGCAGGGCCAGGTCTCTGGCAACAAGTATTGCTCCTCCTTTTAGTTGCAACATCTTGTTTGAAGCAAAGGATGCCCACAGATGAAATTATATCAGCTAAAATTAAGTGCATCCTACACTGAAGATATCCAGGGTGGAGAGGCCATCTGGAACGAGCCTCTTCATCTCTTTTATTGAACAACTGTTACAGGTTTGGAGACTCTGTTGTTTGCCACAGTCTGAAAAAGCTCTTCCAGCCAAGACCTGCATCAGCATCAGGGCACTCCTGCTACCCACCATCCCTCTGCCACCCCACAGTGCTCATCATTGCTGATCAAAGAGAGGCTTCATTTTTGGGGTGGGACATCATTGGTAATGCTCTGAGGGATCACTAACAAGCTTCATGACTCTGAAGCCAGCCCCACACAACACCTGTGTCTGCTTGCAGCTCTGTGTGGGGTCTCTCATCCCTCTTGTTCCCTGCAGGGCAGACCAGGCAGCACCCCTGGGGCATGAGAAGAGTGAACCCAAGGCTCGTGACTGTGCAGTGGAGAAAGCTGGGGCAAATCAGCTCTTGGGGAGAGGGGGGAAGAAAGTAAAGCAGGCTGAAGGCCCTTTCTGAGAGCATTTTTGCTGTGGTATCCAGTCTGGCTACCCTGCAGCCCCAGCACACAGTGGTGACTGCAGCCTGTGTCAGCAGCTCGTGCTCCTCCTTGACTAACATACTTTAGTCAAGGAGCACATGTTTAAGAAGAAAGAAATATCTTCTGGACTATCCTTGCAAAGATCTTGTGGTACCAGAGCACGTGGCCCACATCAGGCTCAGCATCAAGCAGGATGGAGCTGGTGCCTGACCACACTGACTCCCCCCCATCCCACCCCTGGGCAGAGCAGGCTGGTGCTGCTGCTGCTCCCATGGGCAGCTGGCCACTTGCTGTCACACGAGCCATGGCCAGGCTACCACAACCCTGTCCCCAGCATGCAGCACACTTCCAGCTGTGGTATCGACCCAAAGTCCATCACCTGCAGCCTCCTGTCCATTGGAGGTATGGAGCTGAAAAGGTTTTGCTGTGGGGATGTTGTGTAGTAGTCCTCCCTTTTGTGTGGAAAGCAAGGCTGGAAGAGCCAGGAAAAACACACTGGCATTTCTTTGCCCTTTGGCCTCCACCAGTATATTTGTCCCCTGCTCTCTTTGCTGGACTTGGCCATCCTTAGGAGCAATGGCTGAGCAATGGTGAGGAAGGAAGGAGGCAGGACACAGCCCTTAAACTGCAAAACTCTGATTCCCCCCCACTCTTTGTGCCCTGCAGGGCTGTCCCTGTCCACTCTCCAGAGGGCCCAGGCTCTTCATTTAACTCTCAAAGCACCAGCAGCAGCTCAGCTCTCTGAATTCCCTACCTCTACGGAAGCCTCCTCTTTTTTTTCTAATTTTATTTTTTACAGAGGTCTTTGAAGATGCCTGTTGCCATGGAAACATGCTTGAAAGGGTGCCTTTTCCTTCCCTTTCATCTTCAGAGCTTCTGTTGCCATAACAGCCACATTTGACTCCTCCCTTCTCCTCCCTGGCTGCCCCGCTATGGCTTGCCATGGGGTTCTGCCTTTGGTGTCCCCAAAACTCCTGAGGTCAGGGCCAGAGAAAGAGGAGGTGCCTGTACTCCTGCAGGTGGTTGGTATCCCTCCTCATGCTCATACATGGTGGGTGTGGAGGAGGCAGACATCTAGAAGAATCTCTCTGGGCTATGCTGCTGCCTGCAAGCCCTTTGCTTCAGGGAGGCTCTGGCCTCTCCCCTGGCATTCAAACCCCATCATTTATCCTAAAGCCCTTGATCAAACGATTCCCCTGCAGCTCAGTGGGAGACAGCATGGATGAGCTCAAAGGAACACCTGTAATTAGGGGTCTTTGGTCTCTGCAGCACCTGGCATTGGGTAGCTGGGGGTATTTTCTGGTTCCCACAGAGGACGGGGTCCCTTGTCTCATTTCCAGCCTTCCTTGGGCAGTGGTGCAGGGAGGTGGGACATGCTGGCTCCATGACCATCCATCTCCAGGGCACTTTAGCCCATGACACCTGGCTAGGAGGGTGGCACAGGTGCTTGGTGGCTCCTGTCCACCCTATGACAGCCCAACTCACCTGCTGCTCAGCCCTGCTTACCAGTCCTGCTCGTTGTGCTGCTGCAGGCAAACAGCAGCGACCAACCTGTTGGGTTTTTTTCAATTTTTTTTTCAACCAGCAGCTGCTGTGGCCACAGCACCTGGTTCCTCCCCAGCAGCTGCGTGACCTTGGATTACATTTTGAATCCTGTCCTGGAAGTCTTGGGGAACTGGCAAGTCCAAACTGACCAGTGGTGGTTTGGGATGAAGTGAGGGGCACTGTCCCTGCTCTAAACAGCTTGGGTGGGTGGCCCCAGGCAGGCCCCAGGGAGGAGGCTGTGAAGTGAGAGAAAGCAAGACATGGACCTCATCTAGCTGTGCTGCACTTCTCTGTCCCACTGTGTTTTCAACTAGCCAGGTCTGTGGCCACTCCCAGGATCTGAGGAGCCAAATTTCTGCCTCAGCAGTACACATCAGCTGTAAATGCCAGCATGGTGCCACAGAGAATGGCAGAGGTGCAGCCAACAAGTGCTCAGAGCACTGGGAAGGGAAATGTAGGTTTCCCTCCTGATGCCTTACAAGCCCTTGCCTGAAGCATCACTGCAGCAACACAGACCCCATCTCCCCATCCCTCTGGATTTTCTGGCTGTTGCAAAGCCAAGACTGACTTGAGAGCACATTGCTGGCTGCATTCATCTCAGTTAATGCAGCTCTGCTTGCTTTAGCAATTATTTGCCAGTGTCTCACAGCCCACTTCCAGCTGGAGATCTCCTGCCAGCATTTACAGCTGATGAGCAGAAGTGGGGAGCAGACACAGAGGGCACCTTTATTCAGCCTCTTCCAGATCTTGAATGCCCTGAGGGCTAGATGCCTTCTCTGCCAGAGCCCCCAGGGTGTTTGGGACAGGCATCCAGGACTATGATAGGGACCAGCTGGGAATCAGAGAGCTCAAGGCAAGTGCATTAGCCCCAAGGAACAAAGTTACCCTGGCCAGAGCAGGGTGGCAAGGCTCTTGGCACAGGTACAGCTTGTGTGGCTGTGTCCCACGTTCATAGTGAAGGTCTCCATCAGGAAAGGATGTCAGTGGGAGCAGTGCTATGGTCACCCACAGCCACCAAGTGCTGTCTGGCAGACAACAGCCCTAGCCAGGCAACAGACCATCCTCAGGAAAGGGCACAATGGCTTCTTTTGCACTGGCACTGCAACTTCAACTCTCCCAGGGGTACCATCCTGAAAAGAGGGGAGGAAAAATTTTTTCTCCTGAATCAGGGCAAAAAGGGTTAGGAGATTGCTGAGGTTTTTTTCTTAAATACGATTTTTTAAGTCAGAAGATAAAGCACTCTTTTTATTTACTTGCTGCTTACTGAGCTTTTAGGATGCACCAGGGTCAGGCTTTCAAAGCATTCCTCCAGGCAGTGAGGGACAGAATTCTTATTTAAACATGAAGTGAGGTGGGAGACAGAGAAAAGCAAGCCAAGAATCTCCTGCCATTGGAAGCTTGGTTTGCAGTAGCAACAGCAAGTCCTGAGAAAGGCACAGCAGTGAGGGCACACATGTAAGAGCTCAGCTCTGTCTAGATCCAACCTTTGCAGCTTTCCAGTTTGCTGAGAGCCTCGAGGCCTCTCCATATCCTCTTATTTTCCACATATTTCCTACTACCTTCCTTCTCCACTCTGACTTGCTCTGTGTGGCCTCTGTGGGCTTCAGCACTCCAAGTCCCTCCCAAAAATTCTGTCTCACTTGGAGCTCAGCTCTCCAGTAGCCCTTCCTGAGCTGAAGTAGTCATGCTTAAGAGTCACAGAGACAAACATTATTCCAGGAGAGAGAGAGAAACATCAGCATCCTTCTCTAGAGGGCAGCAGCTGCGGAGATTTCAATGGCTGCAATGCAATTTCCTCAAGATGTTGAAAACTGTTACCTGGCTTCACTTCTGAAGTAATTAGACCTCTTTACACAGCATCAGTATTTGCTCAGCACTGTTGCAAGGCCTCCTCACACTTAACCCCATCAATGCATTTTCCCCTTTGGCTGTGGACACGCGAGGGCACTGAGCCAAAAAAGCACCTCTGTTGCTAAACGCCAGATCTCCTTATCACTACCCGAGTCTTACAGCTTTTGCTGGAAACTTTAAATAAGAGATCTGCAGAACCTGCAATTTTCAGGATGCCCCTGTAATCTGGCATTTCATGGTCCCAGAGCCAGCCTGCAGGCTGGGGAGCTCATGTCCTGCCTTACCCCCCCTGCCAGGCAGGGAATGGCCTTTAAGAAGCAGCTGTATTTTCACCAAAAGCTGTCTCAAGGCCACTGTGCAAGAGCTGTTTGAAATTCTCCTTGGGGACGGTGGTCCTGGTGGCATGGGGTGAAGGACAGTGAGTGTTGGGGCTCAGCATGGCCCTGAAAGCAGCTATGCTGCACTGGTCCACTGGTGAGCAGAGAAGCTCCTTGCCTGGGTCTGGGGATGGGAGATCACTGCAGGAGGCATGGATGCTGCAGAAAGCAGCCTCAGAGACAGTGCCAGCAGCCTCCATCCTCATGGTGAGCATCAGCTCAGCAGTCCAGCTGTTCTGGCCACCCCTGACACAGGCACCTTTGCCAGCCCAGGATCTGGTCATGCCCAGGGGACAGACCATGCCATGAAGTTGTCTTTAACCTCTCGGTGTTTGGAGCAGTGCACTTCTCAAGCGACTGGTGTGCTCTGCCCCAGAAGAGACTGGAGGCAAGCACTGGCTGCAGGGTTCCTGGGCAGCAGGTTGCATCAGGAGAGGTGGCAGAAGGGTCCTTTCAGACAGCATCCTGCTGTGTTCCCAGGCAGGAGCACCTGCCAAGTCTGGCAGCCAAAGGGATGCTCTGTGTGTTTGCTACAATACATGAGTCCCAGGCTACTTGTGCTTGTCAGAGGTGCAGCAGCTGGGCTTCCTGCAGCACTCTTTGGCTGGAAGCCCCACGAGTCCAGTTTAGACAAGCACTTGGGTGCTTTCCAACCAGCAGCACTACATGCCCTGTCCCCACCCCTTGCATGTCATGAAGCTTGACCTAAAAGGGAAATGCTGGCATCCTCTGTCTCTAAGAAGTTGATGCTTACTGCTGCCAGTGATGTATGAAGTAGTCCCATACATTTTGGGTCCTGGGGTTTCGGGGGACCAACCATTGCAGCTCAGGCTGGGGCTTGTGTGGTGCAGCAGGGCAGGGTATCCAGCAGGGCTGCAGCATTAACACTCCAGAGCCAGCTGGGACTCTAAAGAGGCTTGTCTCCTGCTTCAGTGACCTCTTGGCCAAGCTTTGACTGGGTCTTGGTACCTCTGCCTAAGAAGGAAGCTACCCTGGTTTGGGAGGAGGGCCCAGTGGTAATGGAGCCTTGCCAGCCTTGCTGGGCTGGCTGCTGAGTATGAGATTGCATCTGACAGGCCTGTGCTGGCACCAGATTGATGTCCTTTTTGTTCCTGATAAGGATGCAGAGTCTCCTCTGGGTTCCAGCAGCAATTCTTTTATCCTTCCTGATTGTGGCATCCACGCTCCTGGAGTCCCTGGAGACGTATCAATCGTGGAGCTGCAGGCGCCGCGGCTGCTATCGGCAAAGATGATGGAAAAGCTACAGGAAGAGCTGTCATTTCTCCCTGTTTGCGTTTTGTTCTCGGGCTATCAGCAGGACGTTTTCTGCCAGACACCTATCAATCTGCTGCAGCAGAGCCCAGCAGTGTCTGTGTGCCTGCTGGGGCCCGTGCCAGACCCTGCCTGTGGCCGGCCTGCTCCAATGCCTTCTCCCTGCCCTGCCCAAGTGGGAAGGAGGTGGCACCAGACTCCATCCCGGGGCTGAGGGAGTGCAGCCAGGGACCCCTGTGCTTGTGCTGGCCCCTTACCTGTCCCCACGTAGCATTTGGTTGTCTCTTCCTTAGGGCTTTGTTTCAGCAGCTCCCGGCTTCGGGACAGCTGAGGTGTCACCTGCAGGTCCCAGGAGATGAGTGTGAGAAGGGGATGAGTGTCAGACAGCAGTCAGACAGCAGCCCTTGGGTGGGAAGGAGTAGAGGGGCAGAGTGGCTGGCAGCAAAGCAGCTAAAATGACATAGAGACAGACTCCTCAGAGTGCAGTGTTGGGGCTGGCATTTAACTATTACACTGGTGGCCAACCCGTCCACCCTCTACCATGCTGGGGGGTCCCTTTGGAGTGCAGCCCTGTGAGGAACTGAAGCACCAGACAGGATGAGTCAAGCCCATCCCTGTAGTATCAGGGCTAACAGCACTGTGAAGAAGTGGTGACAGGGACACTGGTCACAGGGGGCACCTCTTCTAGCTCCATGTAATGAGGTGGAATACGTCAGACAAAAAAAAATCTATGTTTGATTTGCCTTCTGCTTCCTCCAATTCTTTTGCATTTTGGATGGCTTCTGGCTGTACATAAGAAGTCCCATTTTAGTAAGCCTGCACAACAAGACCCCCAGGTAGATTTCATGTCAGAAGGAAGCTTCCTGAACACCATGGAGCAAAGAATGCTGTGGGGTCTGTGATGCCCCCCAGCCCCTCCTGCACTCTGCCCCCAGGCCAGCAATGGGAGCAGCTCCAAGACCTCAGTGCTCAGCATTTAGATCACTCTCCTCCATGATGGCTAGAGACAAGATAAAGACAGGCACTAAGTCCCATGTAATGCCACTCTCTATCCATCACTGAGCTCAGACTGCATCTTGCTTCATTACTTAAAACCCTCGGGGCAAGACGACCTGTCACCCTGCTCCTACCCTTTACAGGAATCAGCACTGAAACCAAGCATCTGTAGAAACCCAAGTCCTCCCTTCCAGGTGGCCAGGGAAAGAAGTCACTGCCTCCCTGCTGCTCCTTGCAAATGTCCTGTGGGTAGCCCAGGACAGAAACACCCTGCCTGGGACACCACCAGCAATTGTCAGCCTGTTGATGTGGCAGTGATAATGTGGAGCAGCTGAGCCTACGGGAGGAGAGGATGGGTCAGGTAACCCAAATGGACCAACCACACTATTCCTTCCCATGGTGCCCAGTATAAAATGTCTCCCAAGAGAGCCCTTGGGGGTTTTTTTTTGGCTGGAGTGCTTGCTGGGTAAAGGTTCTACCTGCTTTGCTTCCTCCCTGGAGAAGAACATCATTCACCAGGGCAGGTTGCCTTCTACCTTCCCAAGCAGGACCTGCTTGGTTGCTCCAAGTGTTGGGAAGTGTCACTGAGGCCCTGGACTTGGGCACCCCCAAGTACTGCCCAGTCCAGTGTGGGGCTTTTCTGTTTGGGATGTAATTCCCAACCGAGGAGGGCAAGCTCTCTATTTACATATTTGCATACACATTTCTTATCTGCTATTACTACCTCATTAAACCTACCCAAGTTTTTTCTTCCAACCTTAAAGTTTCTCTCCCTTATTCCATTCTTCATTTTTCCCTGAGAGGGGATAGTGCTGAGCAACAGAGAGCATCTGTCATCTAGTTACTGTCTAAAACTCAGGCAGATGAGTGTCTGTCCCAGAGCCAGCAAGAACATGCTCTCTGGCAATCAGCATGACTGTCCCTTGCCCTTTGCCCTGTCTTGTGATTGTGTCCACCTGTGCTGGGCTTTTCCTACCATATGGGGTTGCTCCCTCCCTCTCCCCAGCCTTGGCTGTGCTCCTTCTGATCAGTACCCCTCACCATCTCCTTTCCACTGGTGTCCCTCACCAGCTGTGCTGAAGCCCTTGGGCATCATACTGCTGTGCCAGCAGGTCAGAGCAGGTGCCCTCTTATACTGCAAGGCAGGAAGCACCTGAGGTGGTAAACATGTGCAAGTTCTTTTATCATATCTTATAGATCTTCATGGTATCTATAGTGTCTGTTTGCTGCTGATATGGCTGACAAGTGCAAATGTGTAACAGGGCTGTCAGTGCCACTGCAGAGCAGCAGGGAGCCTGGTGACACCCCACTTGGTTGATCCTGCACCCTCACATGGAGCTGCTCCTGGTTTTGCTCTGGTGAGAGTCCTGGAGTTTGGGCTGGCAGCTGCTGGCTGGCACGTCAGTGCTAGGGCACTCACCTCTCTGGTTCTGGTTTGGTTGGGGTATTTTTATTTTTTTTTTTCCCCCAAGCTTCATTTAACTCGAATGAGTGACATATGCTACTTCTGGTGAAAAACCTCCTTTTTCTGCCTCGCTTGGGCTGGGATTCCAGACTGCCACAATGGCCCCTATCTTTTCTTCCTCAGGCTAAAGCATCTTCTGTCAAAGCCAAGAGCTAATTGCCCTGTTAGGTACCACTTTGGAAAGCCTCTCCTGGCTGCTTGTGCAGAAGTGGTCAACCTGTCCCAGCACAGCAGGCTGCAGCCTGTTCTCCCGTGTTGCCTGGAGTCCAGTTCCACGTTAACCTGATTCTCCTCTGAAGCTTTTCCATCCCAACCTGTGTTACAGTGGTGCTAATTAAACAAATACATCTCAGTTCCAATGAAAATCTACATGTAAATCTGTGTGATGCTTCACAGCAGGCTGCATTTTAGCAGTCAGCTCTGCAATCTCTTGTACCTCCTCAGAGAGTGTTGGCTGCCCGGTCAAGGAAACTTAATAGGGGCTGAAACCTTCCAAGCTCTCTTGCTTAGGAGACAGCTCTCTTGCTGTCTCCACACCCTGCCAAACCCAGGTCTTCCTCCTTGCCTCCCTCCCTCCACAAGGCTGTGTGCCAGGGCAAGGATTGGTTTCTACGAGCATCTCCTGAACTGAGCCTGCTTTTGCCTCGTGCAGGAGATAACTGCTTCTTCAGCTGGGAGGAAAATCCCAGGTACAAGGTAAAGGCTGAGCTGTGCCAGCCAGGCTACATCTGCAATGCCCAGGGACTCCAAAGCAGCACCCATTTTTAGCACTTTGCAGCCTGAATATGCCACCCAGTCACTGCATCTTTTATTATGCTTATTTGTTCTCTTCTCTGAAGAATGAAGAGAAATAAGAGAGAGGGCTTTTTTGCCTGCTTATTGATTCAAAGGAAATTGAAATAGAAAGGTTGCCTACCTTTTTGGGTGAATATAAACTTCCTGAGGATTTTATGCCTTTGTGCATATTGAACACTGCTTTTTAAGCTTCGTTCCACTATTACCAGGATGTGTGTTGCACATGAGATTTATCAAAGCCAATATAATATGTCTGAGATGCTACAGGGGTACTATGAACTATACCAATGACATTTATCTAAAAAAAAAAAAAAAAAGTGAAAAAAAAAATCTGCTTAAAATACCTCCCTGAGAAGATGAATTTGCAAATGAGAGGGGAACTCTATGGGGTGCTGCCACCTGAGGTTATACCCCACTGAGGCTCCTCCAGCACTGGCCAGGGAACCAGCAGTGCTGAGTCTCCTACTCCACCCCCAGCTTGGGGCTTGTTAAATGCTCCCCCAAAATACAGAGCTTGGAGGATGAAGGGCTGATGGGGTGCTGCTGCTGCTCTTTGTCCCTACACTGTCCCCCAGGGAGGAGGACAGCAGCTGTCCCCTTGCTTTCTGCCATACCACCCAATCATTGCTCATCTCCCCACCACTCCCATCACTGTTTTGTTAGGGCTCTGCCTGTAGCAACCTCCAGTGACATAAGGTAAAAGTGCTCAGTGTGCTTCCCCCTGCCTGTACCCTGTGCTCCACCACATCTCCCTGCAAAGACGTGGAGGTCTTGAATAGCTGTGAATTCATCCTGCTTTCTCCTCCCCATCCCTTCCCATGCCAGACAGCCATAAGGGCCATGGAATAGTTGTGCTGTGGGGGTGTGCTGTGTGTGCAGCCATGGGAAAACCCTCCCTTGCCAGAGTTCCAAGCCCTCAGCTGTGCCCCCTGCACAGGCTCCAGTGCTGTGTTCCTCCCAGTCTTGCACCCATGTCCCTTCTGGCAGGGTCCCCACTCTTCCATGGGAGGAAAGGCTGAGCCATCTGTTGCTACCAGCCCCCCAGGGGCTTCTCTCCTCCCTCAAACCAGCACCAGGATGCAAATGTGCAAGAGTGATGATCATCTATAGTGACTGTGGTGCCGTACCAAGGCATCCAGCTCATAACCTCCACCCTGAGAGAGGCAGGCTTTTTCTGCTTTTACCCTGTTCTTCCCCAGCAGCTAGGAACTGGGGGAAGTTGCCTTCTGTCTGCACTGTCTCGGAGTTTTTAATCATCAACCTTGTGCTGATTTCTCCACCTGGGACTCATCACAGGAGGGCATCACGGGGTAAGAGCCTTGTGGAAGATGGTCCTGCTCCCCAGATGGGGGTAACAGTGGTGCTAATCTGACAAGACCTGAAACTTTTGCTGGGGCAAGGCAAGAAGGGACTCAGTACCTCCACCCCACCTCCCACCCACGGGGCACAGGCAGAGGGACCATGTAATGAAGCTTTGCCTTGTCTTTTGCAACCACGAGTAGCCCTTCTGGGACACAGTTACATGAGGTTTAACTACAGCTAAATCCTGAGGCCATGCAAACTGGAAAGGGAACCTCATTTGAAGGTGCTGCAGCCATCTGTGACAGCATCATTGCTCATCTGCCAAGCAGTCGTGTCCTGCTCCAGGCCATGTCTGGCTCCCAGTAGGCTGTGCCAGTATGCCCTGGCCCTCTGGGCAATCTGGAAGCTCATGTATCTCCCTACTCCCCTCAAACTTCCCACCTCCACATCACAGCAAAGCAAAGGCCATTTTACCTCCTTACTAGCCCAAGGCCTTGAGCTCCTTTGAGGGAGGGGCCCTGTGGGGCTACAGCAACTCAGACCTTCACCTGCCATAAGCACACATGGGGCAGACTGCTGGGTCCTTCAGAACCTGTTGTCTTCAGATACTGACACTCCCCTACAATGCCATTAATTCCTCTGTGGCCTTCTGGGCTTGGCTGACAGCAAACCCATGGGCTCTGGGTTCTGCTCAGGAGGGTCCTTTCTCCCGAGCACTCGCTGCCCTTCCCAGGGATGCAGCTACTGCTGCTCCTCTCCCTTCCTGCTGATCCCAGCAGTTGGATCTCAGCAGCAAACTCCTGTCTGGCTCTTCTCCTGCCTTGCATTCTTCTCTCATTGCCAGGGCTGGTGGAGGGGTGATGCTAGCATGGGGGGAAGGGGTGGCAGGGGGTGGGGAGTGACCAGCAAGGTAGATAGGAAGGGGCTCTCCTGTGCTGGTGACTTGAGCCAGACCTCCTGGAGCAGGGATGAGTTCTAGGATGTGCTTACTGGAGCTACAAGGAAAGTGTGAGGAGGTGCAAGCAGAAAGTGCCCCTGAGTACCAGTTTTATATAGCCAACACACAGCAGTCAAGCACATCAAAGGCCTTGCCTTCTGCAGAGGTTCCCTTGGGCTCATTTCTGAGTAGCCATCAAATCCAAGTCAAGCAAGAATGTGGGATGGGGACTGTGAAAGATGGGTGGATTCCAACCCCCTACCCGCATCCCCCTTTCCTACTCCCTCTCAAATCCACCCTGCTCCTTCACCTTGTACCATGGCTAAGAAGCTTAACATCTTACCACAATCCATGCTCTGAAACAATTAGTCAGTGCAAATGGGGATTTTAATTGCCCCTGGGATTTACTGAGCCTGGGCAGTGTAAGTAAAATTCATTCTCAGACATAACCAATGAGCCGTGGAGAAACACCATCTTCTTATTTGTGTGACTGAAGAACCTGTTGTGGCTGGGAGGGCTCCACATGTCATCCTTGCCTCCAGAGGCCCCCTGTGCAGTGACTGCTCTCCCAGCAGGGATGCTGCTGTGGCATCCCTGTCAGTGTTAGGATGCTGGATGGGGCAGACTGGCCTTGGGGTCCAGCACATTCCTCTATCTCCATCCTTCGGTCCCTTTTCCCCCTTTCAGAGCAAATGCTCTCAAGTCACCCTGGTGCTGGTGGTCCCAAATTACACCATTTGACTCCCCTGCCCCCTTGTTTCCCATACACCATTAAGGTGGGCTGCAGGCTTGGAGTTTCCAAGCCATCCCCCTCCCACTGCCACAAGCAATTTTTCAGCCACATGTGCCAGCCTTCAACCATATGCTACCTGACAGCAGCTTTGGAGCAACCAGCTGTGACATGACAGGCTGCTTGGGCAAAGGCTTGGCATCCTGGTGAGGCTTGAAACTGCTTGGTCCCCATTGCTGTGCCAGAGCAGGACCCCTCTGAGGAGCAAGACCCCCAGCATTAGCAGCAGTGGGGTTCACCTTTGCCTTGCCTTGCTGCCATGTCCCTGTTTAGAGGCATGGATTTGACTCTGTCACGTTCTTTCCATCCGTAAGAGCGAAAGAAATCAGAGCAGAAAAGTGCCAAGGTTTGTGCCAGAATGGAACATCCTTGGTCAAGTGGCTGCTGGCCTCTTGCTGGCTGGGACCCTGAGTGGCAGTCACAGCAATTGTCCCTCTCTTCTGCTCTGCACCTCACTCACAGCAATCACAGGCTGTGATGAGACTGAGATTAACTGCACAGGAGCTGTGCTCTCCTCTTTATTCCTCCTCCTCCCATTTGCCACTTACTTCCCCCCTCCTTTTGCTGAAAGTAAGGAGCTTCATCCCTTGCCAAAACCCCCGTCTGTGTTGGGGGATTGGGGCGAGCCAGGCGTAAAATGAAAATAAATCAGTAATTCCTCCTAATAATGCCTGATTTCCTGATTTGATATCCCACATTAATTCTAATTACTCACCCAGAGTCAGGGCATTAATCAACGCATTAAAACTTCTCCTCACTTAGCAACACTGATGTGCCAGGCATCTGGCACGGCCAGGGCACCAGGGATTTGTGTGTGTCACATCAGCCCCATCTGCAGCAGCACTGCACAGGAGGTGAGGAGGAGGCCCTTTAGGGGCAGATCTTGCTGGTCCCCCACAGCTTTGGGGCACCCAGGCATGGTGGCAGGCACCCAGCATCCTGCTTCCCTACCTGTGAAGGTGAGGACTGTTGTTTGCTCTCACTGGGCTGGCAGCATCCTGGTTGTGAGGGTTCTGCTAGTGGCACAGCTCCAAGGCATGATCCAGCTGCTATGGCTCCAACTGTTCAAAGGAAATTCCCTGCTGAATAATGTCTCCTTCACAGAAATACTTAGAGATGATCCACTCACCTCACAACCAGTTGTTTGTTTGCGTTTTAAAATTTTTTTTTTATTAGCTGGTTTTGTTTTTATTTTGGTTTTGTGGTTTTTTTTTAAATTTTTTTAAATTTTATTTTTATAATATAAACTATGTGAAACACCCCTCTGTGGAGGAAGGTGAAGAGTGAATAAGGGGGATCACACTTGCCATGATCCCTGATATGCCAGTGTTGTCACCTTATCAAGCAAACCCCTTCCAGACAGAAAGGATGAATTGATTTCAGTTTAAGTTGATCTAAATTTGTACAGAGGAAGTCTTGAAATATTTGAGCTACTTCAATGTTTTCCAAAAGCAAGCTGACAGGCACTGGTCAGCAAAACCCAATACTTGTTTTTCTCCAACTTCCATCGTAGTTAAACCAGCTTAATAGAGCTATTATGTAATTAACATTTATTAGGATTTTTTTCCACTTTGTGTCGAAAAGCTTAATATTGCATTTATTCACAAGCTTATTATTATTTTTTTGAATTCATCAGTTGAATAAGCTTTAATTTGGTTGGTAATTAAGTGAAGCATGGAAACTCAGAAGCTACACTTGGTTTTATGAGCCTGCCTCACCTGTCCTAGCTACAGGAAAAAAAGGCTCTCTCAAAATATGTTCGTATTTAAAAGCCACACAATTTACTAAAGGCAGCATTAGAAGTGGTTAATGAATTTGGCTTGGTTTCTGGCTCTGGGGTCCTTGAGGATTTTCAGCAGTATAGATTTCAACCTTGAGGATGCTAAGACAAGGGTGGAAAATAAGTCTTTTTGCTTTTTGGGGCTTGCAGCTTCTCAAATGTGAGCTGAAGACAGCATTTTCTCTGCATTAACAGAGCCTATTGCTCTTGTCAAAGTCTGGTTTTGTATTTCATTCAAGGTCTTGGGTTCCTCCTGAGCTGTTGGCTTAGCATTAACTTTTGGGCAGCAAATGTGCATTTTGTGAGTGCTCACAATTACATGGCTTTAATAACCTATGGTAATCTTATGCCTCAACTTGTAGTTTCAAATCAAGAGAGTTAATTTTTAGGACAAATACAGACCTAAAATACTCTTAATTAGAAGCAATATTTAAATATATCTTGCTCTTAGAGCTCAGGCACCAGCAGCCATCTGAGATGGAAGAACAGAGTCCTCCCACGCTCAAACCTAAAACTGGGTTGTTGTTTGATGGCATCAAATCACACTTCCTCTGTCCCCTCCCCAGGCTGTGACCTGGTGGCAGTCCTTCTAGTGGACACAGCCACCGGCCTGCAGACCAAACACTCTGAAATTTCCCTTTGAAGATAAATCAAACATTTATGGTGAGAGGGTAAACTGAAGACTGTGCCATAGATAATGTGCATGTGGAGAGCCATGTGGAGAGCCTCATTCCTTGCTGGAGCCCAACAGGGACAGCACACCTGCCTGCTCCCTCTGGGGAACCTCCTAGCATCCCAGGGACCACAGAGCCTTTGGCCTGATGCTGCCAGGTTTATAATGTCAGGCATCAGATTTACAACTGACAGCCTGCCTGCCCTGGCACTTGTGCTGTACACAGCTTTATCTGGGTGGGAATCACTCTGCTGTCCTCACTTCTCTCCTCTACAAGCTTCAGGTCAATGGTTTACAGCCAGGGGTCAATGGATCCCAAGAGTGCTGTGGGCTATTTCTAAACATCACTAAGAAAAGCAAGCCTCTTGTCAGCAGCCTCATAGTTACTCTACAGGAATTTGTGTCTCCATGGGAATATTTTTAGGAGGTCTAAAGCAGGAAAGCTTGCAAAGCTCAAACCAAGATGGATGTGCTCACCTGGGAGAGTTTTATGGCCTCCATATTCAAACTCCACTCTGTTCCCTGGGAAGCATCCAGAATGAATTACACTTCAGAGATGCTAGCATTGCCCCCTAGCAGCTTAACTGCCATCATCCAGTTTGGCTGGAAAAATCCATAACCCAGAGGCCTCCACCATATGCAGAAGGGAGGGAAACATCCAAACCCACCAGGCAAAGAGGAACTGGGGACTTAGCTGTGCCCCTGGGGACTTAGCTGTGCCCTTACCCAGGCAACAGCAGGCGAGTACTAACAGGTACCTCATAAATGTGCATGGCCTCCCTCTGCCATCTCCAGGTCTCTCAGTGACACTAAATAATCCAGTTTAGAACAAATACACTGGGAAGAACTACAGTGTCAAGCAGAGGTCTTGGGCACAGGGAACAACAGCCCATAAAGCAAACATGCATCAGGGATGCTGCTGGTGCATGTGCTCAGGAAGATTAATATGCACCCAGCCAGCAGGAGTGGGGAGGGAAGCTCACAAGATTCCTCTCATTAGCTCATTATTCCACCTGAATTCACAACTCACGAGTTTCTCCCAGCCCTCACTGGCTCTGCTGTTAAATGGCACAAAGGATTAGGGGAGAGTTGAGTGCATCTATGCATGAGGGGGAGTCTTAAAAGCCTCCTGGACCCTCTGTGGGGAGGTTGAAGGAGAGACCTGCTCCCAGGAAGCTGGGTTCAAGTGCAGAGAGGCAGGAAGAGAGGCACCAGCACCCTTCATTTCTCCCTTCCCTCTCTCGTGTGGATGGAGCAGGAGGGTCTGGGTGCCCCAAGCTGCAAGAGGAAATCACAGATGAATTCCAAATGAATGTGCTGCAGGCAGAACATAGGGACCTTGGAGGGGAGTATGGGAGCAGGGAAGAAGTATTGGCAGTATGGGAAATACTAGTGGTAACAACTGATGTGCTCCCTTACACATACAGCAAGACTGTGAGCATTGGTTAGCAGTGGCCCTGTACTTCCAGGCAGCTCCAAGGAAAGGTGAAGTCCCTGATGAGATGTCCCACAGGGTCAACAGAAGCAAAAGATCTTGTGTTCTGCCAGGCAGAGATGTTGGGGGTGGGAATAGGGAGTGTGTTCATGGGCACGAAGTGTGCCTGAGGGCATTCAGTCAGGGTCTGCCCTTTAATGGGGCAGAGATTAAATCCAGGCAAAGAATAACCGGGATGAAGCAGACTCCTGCAGAAAGTTTGGGGATGTCCAGTGGGGCCACAGCTTGGAGCCAAGCCAAGTGGGAGACAAGGATTATTTCTGCTGAGGGCACCATATGCCAAGACTATTGTTTGTACTGATGATCACAGGCCATATTCAAAGAAGACCTAGATGGGGATTAGGAATAAATAATACGCTGGCCTTGCAAACCAAAGCAGAATGGGCACAGATCCTGCTCCAGGCCTAGCTGCTTGGCAGGTACTATCTGGGGCCAGTGAGAGTGTTTGTTCAGATAACCTGGAGCATCTCAGTGTCTGAACAGTTTGATGCCTGTTGCAGCCTCTGATGGAGAGTACTCCAGGGCAAAAGCATGGACTGGGACTAGAGAGGCAGCTCCCATGCCAACGGAGCTGGGGTTCCTGGAGGGTGGGCTGGGGTGGAAGGGCAGAGCACGTGGCCCTAGCTCAGGACCTGGCAGCCTGGTGGGGAACCTTCTGCTGGCTTTGCACCAGTGCAGAAAGGTGTCCCCATGGTGCTGGGAGGGGGAAAAGCCCTCACTTGTACCAGTGGAAAGAAGAAACCAGCCTGTTCCACACTGGTTTATTGACTGAATGGTCTGAGGCTCAGCAAAGCCCCTTGGCTCCTTTGGCCCTGTCCCTCCCAGTCCTGCTGTCTCATCATGCAAAGGCACCCACTGGGTGCCCTGGTGTTTTCCAGCCCCCTGCAGCCTTTCTGACTGCTCTTACATTCAGCCTTTGCTTTCCAGCACTGTCTCCTTTATTGAGCAAGTGCCCTTTGATTGCCTTCTCCTGCAGCCTGTGGAAACACTATGAGCAGATACTCTCCCTGTTGCCCTCTCTGGTATTTCTATCCTGCCTCCTCTTTCCCACCTTCTCCTCCTCCTTTATTCTTTGACTCAAGAGCTGAAATGAAAACACCTCCTTCTCCAACAACCCCCAACAACAGCAGGAGGGAAACCAGCTTTATTCTATTGAAAATAGAAAATAGAAAAAGAAATAGAGAAAAGTCTTGATAGCTTTGTATGGAAAAGCTGAGGCTGTGTTGTGCTCAAATGTCTCAAGAGACTAGATTTCAGCTCCTCTGACTGTTTGAAGACTGTCTGAGTCTCTAGGGATCTCTATGGCTCCAAAGCTGCAACAGTGGAGTGAGAAAAATCAGACACTTCCACTGCTAGCAAAGGCTCCCTCTGTAGAAATCAAAGGAGGCAGCACAGAAATTTTATTTTTTCAGTATGGCAAGAAGGCTGTGAGGGGAAGCTAAGGGAGCAAAACTTACAGGAACAGGGCTGGGGAAAGGCATGCCTTCTCTCTGCTGTCTGCAGGTGTTGTCCAAGTAGCCCAAAGAAGGGAGGGAGGAGGTGAGGAAGGGGAGGGAGGTCAGCTTTGGCTGATCAAGGGACTTGGATAACTGAGATGGGAGCAGGAAGAGAAGCTGGGACATCAGAAACCTTGACGACCACCAGAGGAAGGAGAGGGAGGTGAGGTGCATGCCTCAGAGATGCTGGGGTTAATCAGATGGGTAAACCAGGTGACTTTCCTGCTCCTGCTCTGCACCACCTGATAAAGAAAAGTCCCACTGGGTGCACTAGTTTCATCATATATTTTCACCTTGAGTTTCCTGGCCCTTGAGAAGAAAATGATTCAGGAACACCATTCCCACAGTCCACAGACTTATGGCAGCCCCTGGACAACTTCACACAATAATTCAAAATCACAAGCAACAGTTCCTGTGCTGTATCTTATTTCTGATGCTTTCTGCATATTCCTCTTCTGCCAAAACAATAACTATTCATATTCAAAAGCTCTTGCTGAGATTTTCCTGCCAGAGAAGCAAGTCCTTTCCAAACTTCTGGTCCCTCATGCTTCCAGCCTCTCCTGGGCTTTGAGCTGAGCACAAAGAGGGATTAGACATTTGAGCAGATCCTGTGCCACACTCATTTTCAGCATCCATGTGTCCTGGCAGCACACCAAGAGTTCCATCTGAGTTGCTCTCTTTGAAAAGAGTCATGCAGGCAACAGACACACATGAATTTCTGGGGTTAATTCTTATTAACCACATTACTAAATGTTTTTTCTCCTTTCTGCAGTGAGTCCAAACGTGCCAGGTACTAGGTGATCACTGTTGAAAACTCTTGCCTACTGTGTGGTTCCTGTGCCATTCTCCTGCCCATGTTCTTGTCACACACATTCTCCAGCCCACTGATCTCACCTTATTCCCAGCAGAGAAGTCTGAGGTCACCCCAAGGTAGACATGTCAGGAAATCAAATGATCTAGGTTCCAAAATGGATAGTTTCTTTATACTGTCTATTAATGTAGACTATTGACTTGGAAGAGATGTAAGGAAGCAGGACATCCCGGGTGTCTTCAGGAGGAAGGTCAGGATAGGTGTCCAGGGCTGCTTATGGCATCAGACCCCTGCTCTCCTCAGTGTGTCATTAGGATCAGAGATGATAAAATGGTTTAACAGACTGGATCTCTCCTCCTGGACTGGCTGTGATGTCTCCTGTCCACTGCTGCTCAGCAGTGGCTGGAGAGTGGCCACACTCACTGAGAGAAAATTTCCTTCTCTCAGTCCTAAATAATTCCAGCAGCTAACTTGTGTTTAAGCACAAAGAGGGAAGGCAAAGATGAGGTGAAGCTGGGGTCGGAGTGAGCCTTCTCCTGCCTCATCCAGGTGAGACACCAGTGAGAAATGAAACAGCCACAGGCCATGAGGGATGCTCACTGTGGCCCCTAGCAAGGAAATAGCCAGTTGGGTAGGAAGGAAAGTCACACTGCAGCTCTCCAGATGTTTCCTAGCAAGTGGGCTGGGCTGGGAAATCATCTTATCCAAGCTCCCTGTTACCTCCCTGGAATGGTTTCTCTGCAGAGAGGTGTGAAGGCAGAACAGCCCCTTCCCCCTTCTCCTGTACTACATCATCATGCCCTACCACCTGAGTTTTATTTTGATGGTAGACTGATGGGTAGTAGACTCCTGTAAATCTCTGGGAAGGAGTAATAGCAGAGGTTTTTCCAAAATGGTGGTGCAGTAACCTACCATTGCACACATGCTGTTACTGCATTTCCAGGCAGGAGCACCAGCTAATCAGACATTCATTAGGAGATCATTAGCTTTATAGAAGCATCCCTCTCACTGCAGGCCCAGTTGTGCCTCCTTAAAGAGACATTACTAGTTTTGCTCTGCAAATGGCCTCAGCAAAATTAGTAAGAGCATTCCCATGACAAGATGCACTGTAGAATGAGGGAAGGTGTCACTGTCTGGCCAGATGGAAGCACAACACAGATCTCAGCTGGCAGAAAAGTATCTTGTCACGTTCAGAAACTTAGTCACCAACATCCTAACCTACTTGAATGACTAACCCAACTATTGCTACAAGGGTAATAACATTTTACAAATAACACACAGAGGTCTTCACTCTTCTTCATTGTACCAGCTGCAAGCCTTGCATCACTTGTTTTCTGAGAAATCCCATTACATTTTCTTTAAGATTCACTCCAAATCTGCCATAAGACCTCAGTTTTAAACAAAACACAATTCTCTCTAGTGCTTTGATCCTCTCATCACTCAGCTCTTTCCAAAAGGCTCAGGATGTTTCTCTCTTTGAAGCCATATGCTTTTAGCTTTCAGGGCTATGCTGCAGCAGTTCCCTCAGGTTTGTCACCCTTCTGATGTGTCAGGGTCTTGGTTGCCCCTTTGGGGCAGCAGGTCTGGGAGGCCTGTAATGACTGCTGGCTGGCCACCCCATCACAGGTGAGCCAGGGGCTCAGAGCCAGGCTGGTGACACCAAGCAGGGACAGCCTCAGTCCAACCATCACCACCAGGCAAGTCCAGGCACAAGCTGGAAAGTCAAGCCAGTGGGTGAGGGTACACAGGCTGGCAGAGGTTACAGCTATGAGGCAGCTTGGGTTGGGAGGGGAGTGAGGGCTGAGCTGTCTCCCAGGCAGCTCTCTGCTTCCCTCCTCTCTCTGCTCCATTCCCATAATGGGAGGGGTGGCCAGCAGAAGTGGGGGCTTGCAGGGGGCTACCAAAGCCCAGCTGTGCCCAGTTCTCCTATGAAGGAGCCAGCTGCATGTCAAACCCCACAAGACACACCTTGTCAACCTGCCTAGCCATATGTTTGGTTGGACTTGATGATCTCTGAGGTCCCTTCCAGCCTGGCTAATTCTATGATTCTATGTTTGCCTAGGATAAGCTAACATGCTGCCAGACCCAAAGTACCACAATTTTGCAGGAAAATCATTCTCCTTCATGCAGTTCACTCACTGCTGCTCCACTGGCATGCTGAGGGCTGCCAGCTTGCAGCCATTTGATGCTCTAAGCTCACGTCCAGGGCTGCCCCTCCTGCAGGGCAGAGCCACAGGGAAGAATTCCATAGGGCTGCAGGTGGGAAAGCTTTTCCAGTCCCTGCTATTGCTTGCTGGAGCAGATCCCCTGCTCCTGCCCATCATCTCCTGGGGCTGGCCTCGAGGTGGTGGCTATGGCTCTGCAGTGCTGGCAGGATGCTGCCATGCTCCAGACCCCTGCAAGCAGAGCCACAGCCATCCCAGCTGCTGCTGCTGCTGTTGTTATTTTTCAGTCTCTCCATTTTTCCAGCACCGACAACACTTTCTCTGGTGTTGCCATAACAACTGGCGTTAAGAGCTTGTTGACATTGCCCTGTTGTACTAATTGCACAATTTCCTGTCACTGTTACATGCCAGTTATTTCTTTCCAAGGGCTAAAATTGCTTTGGGGCACCTTGTCATCGGTCCCTCCATGCCTCCTTGGGTCTAATTAGGAAGCTTAAGTGAGGGAGCAAATGATCCTGAAATGCCCCAGAGAAGTGTCTTTTAATGCCATCCAGAGTAGCCATTGACGACGTACCTGAAATGCAGGTGGTTCTGAGATTTTGACTACACTGGTGCTTGCACCCTTGTGCTGGCTGGGGGTGTTACACCTGCAGCAGCTAGATAAAAATTTAGGGATTGGTGGCTGCCACGTGCAAGGTGTGGGACAGAGATCACGTAACATATCATGGTCATCAGTGGTACAGAGTTTAGTTAGAGGCCAGCAAAAATTGGTTTTCTCCAGGGGTCAGTACTGGGTCCAATTCTGTCCACTCTGTTAATCAGTGGCCTAGATGAGGGTACAGAGTGTACCCTCAAGTTTGCTGGTGACACAAAGCTGGAGGGGTGGCTGCCACACCAGAAGGTTTGTGCATGACCTGGACAGGCTGGAGAACAGGGCAGAGAGAAAGAGCATGAAGTTCAACAAGGGCAAGTGTGGGTTTCTGCACCCAGGGAGAAACAACCCCATGCACCAGTACAGGTCAGGGGCTAACCTGCTAGAAAGCAGCTCTGTGGAAAAAGACCTGGGAGTCCTGGTGGACAGAAAGGTGACCATGAGACAGCAATGGGCCCCTGTGGCCAAGAAGGTTAATGGCATCCTGAGGTGCATAAGGAGGAGTGTGGCCAGCAGGTTAAGGGAAGTTATTCCTTCTACTCTGCCCTGGTGAGGCCCCATCTGGAGTGCTGTGTCCAGTTCTGGGCTCCCCAGTTCATGAAGGACAAGGAACTGCTCTAAAGAGTCCAGCACAGAGCCATTGAGATGATTATGGAACATCTACCATAGGAGGAAGGGCTGAGGGAGCTGGGTCTTTTCAGACCAGAAAAGAGTGAGGGGGGATCTCGTCAATATGTACAAATATCTAAAAGGAGGTGTTAGGAGGATGGGACCAAAGTCTTTGCAGCCATCTCCAGTGACAGGACAGGGGGAATGGTCACAAACTGGAAAAAAAGAGGTTCAACTGAAACATAAGGAAAAAACATCTATACTGTAAGAGTAACAGAGCACTGGAGCAGGCTGCCTGGTGAGGTGGTGGAGTTTCCATCTCTGGAGAAATTAAGAACATGCCCAGATACCATCCTGTGCAACCTGCTCCAAATGAACCTGCTCTAGTAGGGGGCTTGGACTAGATGATCTCCAGAGGTCCCTTTCCAACCCCTATCATTCCTTGATTCTGTGATCCCCTTCCCTGACAGGTAACTTAGGCTAGGAAACTCTTTTTGAGGATGTGGTAAGCCACCCCACACTGCCCTGTGCCACTTCCTCCTGGGGTACAATCTCTGGCAAACCAGCAGGGAACCAGAGGGGTCCTACAGTTCCCCATTCACCAGGAAGGGCTCCCCTTTCCCAAATGGGGGTCCCTGGGCTCCTGGCTGATCCCTGGAACACTGTGGCATAAGGCCTGTGAGCTCCAAGATTTTGTTCTGCACTTTGACAGAGAGGAAATCATGAGGAGGATCGATTGCATTGATCCAGCCCAGTTTCCAAAGGATGCTCAGGTCACCTTGAGAAGCTTGTTGTCTTAGCCCATGGCAGCCCAACCTCTCTTCAGCAGAGCCTCTCAGGGTTTCTCTCCCATCTCACCCATACACCAACATTCCTCCTGCCCAACGGGTGCTTCACAATGCCTGGAAACCCTTTGTGATCCCAGGGTGGGGTTTTTCACAGTACCTCATAACTCACAGAGGACAATGAGAGGAGGAGAGAAAGCAGGGGCTGTACCAGAGATGACAGATACTGGTCTCTAGCAGCATTTCCTGGCAGGATGCAGTAATCAGTGGAGGTATAATTTCCTGCTGCTGAGCTCTAGGTCTCAGCAACCAGACCATGCGTGTGGTGCCCAAGGTTGAATCCCTGCTGCAGAGATGCCAAACCCCAGGAGGCACCCTACCTGAGGAGTGAGAACCTCTACTGACATGTGCAGCCATCCAAGAGAAGTGCAATCATTACAAGCATTTAATTTATGTACAGGACACCCAGAAGCTGCTTCCAGTGCAGCACCACTGTTCTAAGGCAAGGAACAGGACCTGGGAACCACAGGCTCAGCTGCATCCCCTTCTTGGTACCAAGTTTGCCAGTGCCATCTGGAATGCGTCACTCCATGGGCTCTCCCAAGGAGTTCACTCCCTGTTTAGAGAGAGAAATTTTGCTGGGGGATGGCAGAAGCCCCTTTTCCAGCCCTGCAACCTTATCAGCCCCACAAATCCAGCTACACCCCAGATGCTGGATGAAGGGAGCTGGCAGACTGGAAGCAGGGGAAGCTCCCAGTCCCCATTGGGCACTCCTACATGGGTTGCCCTTTGTGTTTCTAAGTAATTCATCACCAAGACACTCACTTTATAAATATTAAATGAAGGGCTCCATGAATTTTTAACTCGGAAATAAAACTGCATTTGGTGGAGGGAAAAACCTCACACCTCACTCCTTCCTGTTGTCTTTCTTCCTTTCCCTGGCTTTGCCCACTGTGGGAAACAGCACAGCACTTGGTCACACAGCTGCTAACGCGAGGACAGAGTTGATGTTTCTGCAGGATGCTCAGAGGCAGTTCTATCTGTGTAAGGTCACATCATTAGCATGCCTGCCCAACTTGCTGGGTAACAAGGAGGTCACGCTGCAGAGCATCCCACCTGTGGGAATGCAGAGCATCTCTGTTCCTTGTTAAATGTAACCATAGAAATCCTGTGTCCTGAACTAGTGCTACCCAAAGTGACCTGGAACCATTGCCTGTGTAACATCCGTGCCCAATACTGTTCTTTGGTACTTGCTTGAAGCCAGCTGTCACATTTTGGGTCCAAATTCAGATTTGTACGGGGCTAACCGGTCCCATAAAATTGGTTTAGCCACATATGTGGTGCACAGGCAAGGCAACAGGTCTCCAAAATTCACTGAGAATACTTTGGCAAGGGCTGGAAGTGGTCCTTGCACATTTGCAGCAGCTCTAAGTTCCTCTTAAAGGGTTTGAGAAGGGCTCAGACCCCTCCTGCTTCCCTGGATCACACATCTTGAGCCTAGCAAAGCCAGCAGTGAGCTTCACTGTGGCTTTCATGCTGCAATCACCCTGCAAGCTCCAAACAGAGCCAGTATGGCAAAGCCAAGAGCAGTGATCATGTGAGCCACCTACACCATGACATCTCCACAGTGCTGGTAGCAGGTAACACATCACTGTTCCCCAGCACACAGGCCAGTGTGTATCACTGCCTGTGATCATATTTTGGTTGCCCATTCAAGCTAGGGCTTGCTGCTGGCACTCTCTGACCTTCCTCATGACTTTCTATTGGGCCTCTTCATTCCTGGTCCCCTGGATGTGGAGGAGGAGGAGGCAGACACCACTGAGCACAGCTCCAAAGGCCAGGTGGCATTGGTTCCAGTCTGGCCAGGCAAGTGTTTTGGATACAACCCTTTTCAGGGGTTGCTAAGAAGGGGCAGAGCACTCCAGGCACAGCCTGCAGACTCCTGGGAGCTGCAGAAACACACTCATTCCTCACTGTCAGCCTGCTGCAATGAAGAGCATGGATGAATCATTAGGGCATGGATGAATCATTCAAGTGCTACTACAGCCCAAGTGCAAATCAGGGAAGACTGGACCTTCAGCAAATAACAGCTCTTTGTTCCAGAGTGCCACTCCTCTGCATTCAGCTGTGGCTCCTTGTGCTAACACCACTGCAGGGAATGTGGGGCAAAAGGGGTGACACTGCCACCACTTAGGGTCCCACACGTACACCTCTGCAGTCCAGTTACAATTTGGTCACCTCCTATGGACACCAAAGGAGCAGTCAGGGATCAAACTGGCCCCTGAAGACCATTATGTCCCACCTGTCACTGCAGTATCAGCATCGCTGTGTTGCTTATTGAGTAGAATTCAGAGCTTGGCTAGAGAAGCCTGATGTGAGATTACAGTGCCTGTTCCCCCTGCATGGGCTGTGGCACCCACTTCCTCCCTTCCTAGCTCTGTGAAGTGCAAATTCCAGCAAATCCATACTCCTGCAGCCACTAACTGCAGGGTGGAAAAAAATGTCAGCAGCTTTCTGATCAGAGTGGATTAGGTGGACTCTGCATCGACTCCCCTCAGCCAGACAGGGATGAAGAGGAATCTTGCAGAGCTTCCTCCTTGCTGCTGAGTGCCCTGATAACCTACTGGTTAAGGTAATTTTATATATATATATATATTTATACCACCATATTGAAAAACATTTTTTGGAACCACTCTGACAGGGCCCTGAATCTTGTGCCTTTCGGTGCAGCAGGACCCTAACTTTGCAGCCAGCCTCAAAAATACCTGTGCAAGTTCATTGCTGCTTTGATGAACTCCAAGATTTTGGCAAGGTTTTGTTGTTTCTCTGCAAGTCAATCCTCACAATGCAGTGTTGATGCAAAGGGATTAAATGCCCTGGAGCATCTCCTGAGCAAGGCAAAACCAAGAGAAGCAACTCCTCCTCTGTGCACTGAGTGCTGCCCATTGCAGACAAAGTCTGGGCAAACCCTAAAGCTTCACAGTGCCTGGATGTCTTGCAGGCTGAACCACCCATCTCCCAGTTGCCCATCTCCCTGGCCAAAGCTCCCCACCCCAGGCAGCCCTTGTTCCATGTTCTGGAGCATCATTCCCACATCAGGGTCCAGAAGGGAGCTCAGGGCAGCAGGTTGTGCTGGAACCCAGAAGGTAGAGGAGAGTTCCCAAGCTCCCAGCTGACAATGCACACCACAGAGCCAGGCATCAACCAAAACAGGAACTGGTAACAGTGATTTTAAAAATAAAAAAGGCAATGCAAGTTATTAGAATCTGCACTCAGCGAGGTGTGGGCTTATTAAGCATTTTCCTGACTGTTCGTCAGACTGTGGGATTGCCCCAGACACCAGGGCAGGCTGTATGACAAGGAGAGACAACGATCAATTTTTAATATTGCATATTTAAGCAGGCTTGGGCTCCAATCCATCATATCCTCTGGCTTTCCCTAAAATTAATCTTCAATAGCTTATCGAGAACTTCAGTAAATTAATATCCCAGCATTTCACCTTAAGGGAACAGCAGTTTCTCTGGCTGAATATGCATGCAAGGTGGAAAGAGTGAGAGATGAAGTGTCTCCCTGAAAAACCTCATATTCAAAGGATGGTTTTAGCAGAGCCACCCACAACCTCCAAAGGGCTCCAGCTCAGGGGGTACTGCTGGGCAGCTGTGGAGAGGCACTGCAGCAACAGCCAAGAGGAAGGGGCATTTGGGTGTCACTCAGAACTTGCTCTGAACCCACCACTTTGTGGCCCTGACTCCTCTGGAGTCTTATTCCCCCTGAGGATGGGATGCAGGGTGATAGGCAATGCAGAAAAGACATGGCCTTTCCCAGGCTGTTCAGGACACTCAATCTTTCTGATCCTGTCCAGGTCCAAGATGACTGAATCCACCCTTAGTCTAAGCCCAGGGAAGCATTAAGAGGAACAGGAACAGATTGTTTCCCTGTTGTCTGGCTCCAAGGAGCTGAACACATGTGTTCTGCCTCCCAAATTCAGGGGGGGAGTGGGTGGGTAAAGGCTCCTGCTGGGAAACTGTAGGGCACAGCAGCATTCAAGCCCCACCAGCCCTTTGGAGGAGGATGGTGGGAAGCCAAAAAGGGAGTGCAGGCTGTCAGTCAGGCATGGCAGATGTCTGAGCCCACACTGCTTGAATGCTTGCCTCCCAGGAACAACTTGTTCACAATCAAATAGCTTACAAAGCCACAAAAGGGGGTCAGAGTCCCTTGGGGCTGGTGATGACCCAGCGAGCTCTGGCAAATCACCAGGAGAGGCTGCCAGCACCGATAGCCACCCAATGGGGATCCCTCACCAAGAGATAACCCATCCCTGAGAAAAGTTTTGAGCTGCAGAGCACTCCACTGGGCACCCAGGGAAACTGCTGGAGTAGCCCTGAGTAGTGTGAATGTCTAGATGCATCCTCAGGGTCAACATTTTCAGCCCCAGTCCCCTGGAAATACAAATGCCAACATGTGTAACCATCGGCAGGAACAGTGAGGAAGGACTGGCAGGTTGGTTGCATTTCCACTTAACAAAACCAGAAGGTCCCAGCCAAGGTGGCAATGCTCTGCTCTGGCCCCAGGACAGGCAGTCTGGCCTGCTCACTAGCCAGGAGGATGGCAGCAGGGCTACAGCACAGCATGGTTGCTTGCTGTATGCCCAACAAGAAGGCAGAAGCAAAAGACAGTTCTTCACAGAGAGATCTGTCTGAAAATTGGATTTATTCACCTGTCCAGAGGAATCCCAGACACATATCAAGGACTCGAGTGACCAGTGTCCCCACTCCTCTGTTTATACCCAGTGTTGATCCTGCAGATTACCTGGGGACACAGCTCTCGGTGTCCCTGAGCTGGAGAGGCTGAGCACACGAGATCAACTCACCAAGAGATTTCGTACCATAAAACCACTTCCCTTTCTCTCTCACTTTAAGTTTTGTAAACAAATTCTCCTCCCAGCACTCTCCTTACCATTGCCCAGATGCTTCCTTCAACACCAGCCTCCTACCTGAAGACCAGGGCACCATACAGGGCTGCTCTGCTCTCCTACCCACTGTTCTCCATCACAGCTGACCCTTTCCAAAGCAGAGCAAGGCTTGTAAAACTGTCTGTCTGGAGCCACCAGACAGGTAACCTCACAGATCCACCTCTAAAGATGTCTGGGAGCTGTATCTCCTTCCCCTGCCTGGTCATTTCTGAGGGTCTCTTTCAGACACAGAGGAGAAAGGAGAGCTGAGAAGGGATCATAAAGGGAGAAAAGGGAAATTTTGGTGCCAGGTCTATGCCAGGCAGGAATGAGTGAGAGGGGCAGATGAAGAGCTGGGGGGATGCTCCAAGCCATTTCACAGGAGCCTTCATCAGCTTCCCCATTAAACAGGTTCCATAACAATAGGATTAAGGGGTCAGGAAGCACGGGACTGCATCTGAGACCAGATTATCTGGAAGAGAATTAAATGGAGATTATCTTGAGCCTAGCACGAACTGTCAGGGCCGGGTTTCTGTGCTTGTTAAATCTCTCTCTCTCTGGTGGCCTCCCACCCCCAGCAGTGCTGGCAGCCCAGATCCTCTGTCATCACAAGGACTGGATTTAAAGTTACCCCACATCACAAGCCTCGGCCCTGCCTGGGGGACACAAAGGGCTACGAGCTTGTCTGAAGACTCCCTACATCAGAGCAGGGCTGGATGGAGTTGTTATTAATAAATAAGCACCCACAGAATAAAGAAGGAAAGAGCTGCCACACCCCACAGGACCCAGATCATCCCAGGAGCATGAGATGAGGATGAATGCCACACCAGCACGTGTGGCCAGTGAGCTGTGCCATGGGCAAATATGGGGAGAGCTGCTTGGGGTCAGGACTCCCTGGGGACATGGATGCAGAGCTGGGATGTGGAGAGACCTTTCCTGGGCAGCAGGGACACGGCTAGTTCCAGGGATTGGACCTGCCAGGCTGGAACCCAACCCCACAGGGAACATACCACAGGTAGCAGAGCAGGCTTTCCATTCAGACATGAACTCTTCATCCTGCCGTGTTTCTTGGCTTTGCTCCTCCATTTCCAGAGTGGAAATTGTCGCTCCATGAGGAGATGCAGCTGACCCACCTCTCTCTCCATAGAGGGTCCAGCTGTGCCAACCCTTTGAGCCACCTCCACCCCCACTGGCAGCTCCCCAGAAGGGGTGGTTACCTGTCTCTGCAAAGAGAGCACTTATGATGCCTTCATCTTCCCTGGCACCTCCAGACTGTTCTACAAGCACTAATTAATGAAGTTGGATACATGGAGCTGCAGTGGGATCTGTGTCTGCCTGCTGGAGCAGGGAAACCCAGCTGAGGCTAGAGCAGAAAGAGGTTGACTGCAGGGGAAATCACTGACAAGAGCCCAGAACAAACTCTGTGTTCCTGCAGCTCAGTTGCAGCACGTGGGGTTACTCCCAAATGGGGGAATCAAAAACCTCACCTGCCAACAAGGAATTACAGCAGGTAAGAAAAAAAAAGTGAGCCAAAATGGATTTCTGAAGAGCAGATGGCTAAAGTGTAAAACCAAAAAACTACCAGAAGAAAACCTTCCCCCCAAAAAAACCAAAACAGCAGATAGTTGGTAGCAAATGTTACACTGCCAATAAAAATGAAGCCTCCAGGGGTAATTTGGGGAATTACAGATCAGTAAATTGCACATCTGTGTGCACCAAATTGATTGGAATGATAATTAAAAACAGAACATCTCATAATACAGCCCAGTGTGCAGGTCTTGGAGGAAAATCTTGCCTCACTCATCTCCCAGATTTCCTTGAACGTATCAGCCTCCAGGCAGATGCAGAACAACGAAGTGGCTATTTATTTAGACCTCCTCTGACAAAAGATAGTCCAAGCAGCTGCTAAAAAAGCTAATTAGCTGGGGGGCAAAAGACACCATCTTTTCCTACATGGAAAACTGGCACTGAGTTCCAAACCAGAGAGGATGAATAGCTGGGGTTTATAACAGCAAAAGATTAGCAGTGATGAAATCAGGAGGGGTGCAAGGGTGTTATTAATGGTCTGGGTGGAGAAGCAGAGCCAGGAGATAGGAGCAAGTGCAAACTTTTTCAAGTGATTCATGATCCTGGGAGACAGTAAGGAGCTTCAGAGACTCCCAAATGTATTCTATGGATGGATACCACAGTTAAAAAATTTATTGATGCTGAGAAATGCAAAGAAATGTACTTTGCAGCATAAAATGTGCAATTTAGTAAGCCTGGGGGGGGGCTTTCTGTACCAATCCCAGGGGGCTGGGGCTATCCTGGGAACTCAATCTGTGCTCCTTGCTCAAGATGCAGCAGTGGCCAGAAAAGTCTGGATGCAGCTAAAACAGATCAGGCAACATGGGGTGAGTAGTCCAGGGACAAGTACAATGCCACAGGGAGAGCATGGCAGTGTTGGGGGGCTCTCCAAGAGGGATGGGGAGCCTGAGAGATGGGGACTGTAAGTGTCAGGGAGGCACGAGGAGTTTCAAAGTAACAAGTGGCAGAACAATGATGGGAAAACCCAGTTTTCCCTGTTGCCTAACAGGACAGCAGGAGGCTGGTCAGTGAGATGCAGGGATGAGGCAGGAAAACCCTTCTTCACTTGATGTGAGATTAAACTACAATGTTTTTTCCCCAGGAAACAGTTGAGACCAGAAACTCAGTGAGATTCAATTCTAGATTAGATACACACACAAATACACAAAACCCAGAGTATCACTATTACTAGTGATATTTTCTGCCAGGAATGGTTAGCCCTGGGGGTCCAGCTACCCCATGTCTGCCAGACCCCCTAGGATGCCACGTCACTCCAATGCCCACTCTGCCAGCCCAGCTCCTAACCCTGCCCCAGCCTGCTGCTGGGTGGGCTGCATCAACCCAGGAGCTGCAGTGAGGATGCTCCTACCTGTCTGGGACTTGCTAGAAAAAATTAATTCTTCATTGATGATTCAGATGAGGGGATTGAGTCCATCATCAGCAAATTTGCAGATGACACTAAGCTGGGGGGGAGTGTGGATCAGCTGGGAGGCAGGAGGGCTCTGCAGAGGGACCTGGACAGACTGGAGAGTTGAGCTGATTCCAACGGGATGAGGTTCAACACGGCCAAGTGCCGAGTCCTGCACTTTTGCCACAGCAACCCCATGGGGAGCTCCAGGCTGGGCACAGAGTGGCTGGAGAGCAGCCAGACAGAGAGGGACCTGGGGGTTTGGATTGACAGGAAGCTGAACATGANGGAAATAGGGGAAATAAAATTGGAAGAGACCAGGAGAGAAGTGCTGACTCTAGTTAAAAGCAGCTTCTGATACACTGTCTATCTAGTCCCAGTTCCTTGGCATTTCATTATGAGACATACAAGAAAAAAAAGGCAATTCTTAACTACCTTGCATAAAGTAAGATACTGCTTTAAAATAAGAAAATATCAGGAAGAAGGGAAGTGAGAGGAGTTCAGGGAAGCCAAGTGCTGGTGAAGAACTAGGTGCTTGCTCCCCCTTCACCTTTGATCCTCTCTCATTAAGCCTTCCTGGACAGACCTATTGCTTTTTATTTCCATTAATTTTTAGTGTCTTCTTAAATACTTAATTATTTGGTATATATTTAACAAGGTATCTGAAGTTTTGTGGAATGTAGTGTTTTCAACAAATGTACACAGCACCATAATACTGTTGTTATTATCACTATTATTTTAATTTGAGGAAATATTTCTCTGTGCAGCATAAAACTGTAGATGTTAGTAATAATATCTCTTTTTACAGCATAGAAGCACTGTGATTTTGCTCTCTTAATGGATAACTTTTTCTACCACCACAGGCTAGGGGACAGGAATGGAAATTATACATAAAGTCATTAACCATAGCCTAGGCAGCCAGAAGACACAAAATGGACAAAAAATTGTTTTGACTGTTTCTGGTTTTGGTTTTCTAGATTACAATGTTCAATGCTGATCATCTGGCTGGTGGCCTCTATGAATCTTCACTGATATCAGGTTGTGATATGGATGCTCAAACCTTCTAATCTGTCTCTTANTCAGGGCTGGTTTTAGCAGCATGTGGCCCCAGCTGTAAGGTCCAGGTGACACAGTGGCATTTTGTGGTGGGTGACAAGAAAGGACACGTGTAGTGGCAGTGGATGCCTGTCCTTTAGCCTAGTGCCCACCATCTGGAGGTCTTCAGCTGCTCAGGGAACTGTCACTTTTCTGAAAAAGTGGGGCACAGCACACGTGTGAGGGGACCAACCTCCCCCTGCAGCACGTGCAAGAATAAATAAATCCCAGAGAAGCATTTTCAAGCAACATAAACTTCCTGGAGAGCAGCCAGACAGAGAGGGACCTGGGGGTTTGGATTGACAGGAAGCTGAACATGAGCCAGCAGTGTGCCCAGGTGGCCAAGAAGGCCAATGGCATCCTGGCCTGGATCAGGAACAGCGTGGCCAGCAGGTCCAAGGAGGTGATTCTGCCCCTGTACTCAGCCCTGGTGAGGCCACACCTCGAGTCCTGTGTCCAGTTCTGGGCCCCTCAGGTCAGGAAGGAGATTGAGGTGCTGGAGCAGGTCCAAAGGAGGGCAACCAGGCTGGTGAAGGGACTGGAGCACAGATCCTATGAGGAGAGGCTGAGGGAGCTGGGGCTGTTCAGCCTGGAGAAGAGGAGGCTCAGGGGAGACCTCATCACTCTCTACAACTCCCTGAAAGGAGGTTGGAGCCAGGGGGAGGTTGGTCTCTTTTCCCAGGCACCTCTCAGCAAGACAAGAGGACACGGTCTTAAGTTGTGCCAGGGGAGGTTTAGGTTGGATATTAGAAAGAATTTCTTTACGGAGAGGGTGATCAGGCATTGGAATGGGCTGCCCAGGGAAGTGGTGGATTCTCCGTCCCTGGAGATATTTAAAAAGAGACTGGATGTGGCACTCAGTGCCATGGGCTGGGAACCGCAGCGGGAGTGGATCAAGGGTTGGACTTGATGATCTCTGAGGTCCCTTCCAACCCAGACAATTCAATGATCCTATGAACTGTATTCAGTGCTGCTATACCCCACTGTAGAACATGGAGGAGAGCCAATTTCTGTCTAAAAGATCTTCTGATTTTTTGTTTGTTTGTTTGTTTTTCAATTTAAGAGGAGCAGAATTTGGGCTTCAAATCCCAGAAAGACTCAATGTTGAAGTCAAAGCAACCACAGTCATTTAATAAACAGGCTGCTCTTGGAGACCGCTTATATCCCACATATATAATGAGCACCATACAAAAATCTCAAACAGACACAACTTCAGGAGACAAAGGTAATGAAACACTGGGTGAAAAAACCCTCTGATCAGTGTAGATCTACACTCAGTACCATGGAATGCTGTGGACCACACAAATGTTTTCTCAACCTAGCAGAGCTGCTGCTGGCATTGGGGACACAACCATGCAGAGCAGCCTGTTATCCATCTCTATGAACTCTTAAAATTTTTTACATAATGGACTGCTAACAAAGGCTGTGGATGGTGATTTTTTTTGAGCTCAATGATACTCTCAAGTGAGAATTTTTCAAGTGGATTTTCCANACAGAACTTCTCATCACAGAGAACTGCTCCCACAGAGCATCCCATAGCAGGGGAACTGCCCCAAACCTGGCTTATTTCACCCCATCCACACTATCCCACCCCCATCTTTGTCCAAGTGGCAGCTGCGCTGGTGGCAGAGACCTGGGCAAAGCCACAGCAGGAATATCCTCCATCTGCTCCGGGTGGGACCCTGCCCCCTGAGGAGGCAGCCAGCTGGCTCCAGCCCTCACAGGAGCTGAAAAATCCAGCAGCTTTGGGAAACAGGACAAAACCTTCAAGCAGAGACAAAATAGGAAGCAGAAAACTTGAAGGAAACGCTGAGTCAGAGGCTTCTGGGGCTGCTCCAGCCCGAGGCAGTTCACACGCAGCCCTGGGCACCCCAACCCCTTGTTTTTTTTCTCTCACCCTGAGTTTTTTCTCTCACTCTCCACCCCAAGAGGTGGCTTTGCTCGTGGACATGGGTTTCTTGATGCCAACGAACCCTGCAAGTCAACCCTGAAACCCAAGCCAGGCTGGCAGGGGTGAGTGCATTGGCCCTTGGCACCTTCCCCCTTCATCCTCTCCTTGGAAAAGGTTGAATGGCTCCTGGCACTTCTCTTTGGCTCCTATCAGCCACAAAATCATTTTCCATGTCAACAAGCAGATTTGACTGTCCTCTTTCCCACAAGCCCAGCAACACCAGCCCCAGGGCTCACCTGGTCCAACACAGTATAGGATGCAGGATATTACCCTGGGAATATACTCCTCCACCTTTCCTATGCTCTTTCCCCATTCATTTTGGATTGAAGGAAGAAAGAGTCCACTGGTTCCCCTGGAACATGACCCTTACAGATCTGTCTCTGTGTCTTTCAAGAGGGAAGAAACTTCCCTTCCCACTTCTCTCTCCCAGATCCATCATCATTAGCAACTATAAACGTCACAGCTGCAGCCATTAGGCTGCTAGTCGTAGATAAATAACCATTTTCATATTTAACTTACAAGTGGCTGCAGAGCCTCTTTGGGGTAGACGGGGTTAATTAGGACCTGAATTAGATGGAAATGCTTCTCCCAGAGGAAACTCTATTAAACTATTCTGGAAAAAGCCTGGTCAGGCTTTCTCCCCACACGGCAGTGCTGTGCCAGCTTGGGCACTGCTGGCTGTTCCTGACAGTGGTGGGAAGGAAGAGACTGGAGAGAGAAGGGGGACTGAAGCAGCAGAGGTAAATTATGATGAGGAACAGGGCTAAGGCACACCCAGCACCTGCAGGGACACTCACCATAAGAACTCCTCTGTGCTGAGAGTCCTTGGGTTTTGGTCAGACATGCCAGTGATGATACTCAGGGTTAATCCTTCCTCCTGCCACACAAACAAGTTATCAAATGCTCCTCAGGAACATGATCTCCCAAACAGGAGGGGTACCAAGACCTTGCTATGCAAGTGAAGGAAGCTCCTGACCTCCTCCTCCTCTCAGACATCTGCTCACCAAAGCAATGTGTGCTGCAAATTGCAAACTGTCAGTCCCTGTGCAAGCTATGTATCCTTTCTGTGGTGGCTTACGGGCAGCAGATCCTTTCTTTCCCAAGAAAAAGGAGCTATGGACAGAGCAGTGTTGCTGGAAGAACAAAGTAAAATAAAATACATACCCCCTCCCTGCAAAAAAATACCCTGAAGAGAAGGAAGTGAGATCTTTGGAATGACGAGAAAGTTTATTTACTTGGGCTTCTTGCTCTGATCCCAGCCAAATAATGAAGACAGCATACCTAGCTTGATAGACAGACTGAAAACACTAAAATTTGAATGCTCAGTGTACATACACAGCATCTGGTAAAGACCTGTCAGTCTGAGGGAGTGCTTGGTGGCTCCAATCAACAGCTCCTCAAATTCATATTAATTTGATCCTACTTTGGGACCTTTGTCGCTTGGCTGTGTGACCCTTCAGCAGCAGACAAATCCAAGAAAATCATAGAATCACAGAATGATAGGTTGGAAGGGACCTCAAGGATCATCTGGTCCTTCTAATATTATTGTTTGTGGTATGTCTCAGCACTTTGTCAAGCTGAGACTTAAAACTTTCCAAAGTGGGGGAATCCACTTCCCGGATTCCACTGCCCTGGGAGAGTATTCCAATGTCTGACTGTCCTCAGAGTGAGAAATTTTCTTCTTGTGCCCAATCAGAATCTCCCCAGGAGCATCTTGTGCCCATTGCTCCTTGTCTTGTCCATGTGACTCCTTGTAAATAGGGAATCTCCATGTGTTTTATAACCCCCCCCTTTAATTACTGGAACATTGTCATACACTCTTCCCTAAGCTTTCTCCTCTCAAGGATGAACAGATCCAGTTTTCTCAGCCTCTCCTCATATGGCAGGTGCTCCAGTCCTCTGATCATCCTTGGGGCTCTTCTCTGGACCTTTTCCAGCTTTTTCACATCTTTTTTGTACAGTGGGAACCAAAGCTGAATGCAATACTCCAGGTATGGTCTGGCAAGTACCAAGCAGAGGGGGATGATGACTTCTTTATCTCTGGGCTGGTGATGCCCTTGTTGATGGATCCCAGCACCCTGTGGGCTTTCTTTGCTGCAGCAGCACACTGTGTGCTCACACTGAGCCTGTTGTCCACCAAGGCCTCCAGGTCCCTTTCCACAAGGCTGCTCTCCAGCCAAGTGGATCCCAGGCTGAACTGCATTCCCGGGTTATGTGTTCCCAGGTGCAAGACCTCCACGCTGAACTACAGAAACTTCCTTCTAGCTCACTTCTCCAGCCTGTCTAGGTCATCCTGGAGGGTTGGGGCTCTCCCTTCTGGGATGTCAGCCTCTCCACTCACCTTGATCTGGTGGCACCTCCATTCCATCCCACCCTGAGTGGCTTCAGCTTCAAGGAGGTGAAGAACTAGTACCAGGACTTTCCCTTAGCAGCCAGTGCTTGATCTTAGGGACCTGCCATGTCCCACAGCTCTTTTCTTGGCTCTGTCCCTGCATGATAATGCCTGGAGCCCCACCTGAAAGTGATTCAGCTGTTCTTTTTTCTCACAGCACAAGGAAGAAGAACACCATGTCATCCTTTCTAACATCAGCCTCAGTGTTTGATATGATTACCTGCTGTGTTCACTTGGCACTTGAACATCCAGGCCTATCAATTTAATCTTAATTGTGCCCTTAATTTGATCATTGTGTTGTTCCACCTCTAACTGGCTTAGAGAAATCTGATAGTGAATTTGCCCTACAATGTGCTTGACTTAAGCATATGTTTGCTTGGTTGGCCTTTGTATAATATTAATGAGGCAGAGTACAGAAATCAGTTTAGACTGTCAACTGGCAGCATGAATAATGGACTTGGGGGGCAGAATCCCCTTTGTACTGCACTCTACTACCAAACTAGAGCTTCTCCAGCACACAAAACCTGCCCCATCCTTCCTATGGCCATGGAGAGGGCCAGGCAGAGACTCCTGCTGCCAAACCAGGCAGGGTTCCCTCAGCTGCATGTATTTCTGTCTAGATCTAGTTACTTCCTCTAAAAGCATTTCCAAATGCAACTGGATAGGGAGGAAGAGAGTCAGGTATTGGCTACACCTCTAACCAACCAAATAATTATTCTCCTTGGTCTTTCAGCTTGTCTGCTGCTTATCTGCATGCAGCCCCCTTCCAGCATCTCCCTGTGTCTGACCTGCCCTGACCAACTGGGAGAAAATCAGGCTCTAGAAACTGCCAGCCCCTTCCTCCAGTGGCTGCAAATCCTCAATCTTCTTGAGACTTGGGTGAGGTTACCCACACAAATGCAGCCTGTGCAGAAACAGGAGGGGTTGAGAGAAAGCAAAAGAGCCCCCAGACACTTTCCCCAGCTTTCCTCTGGGGAAACAGAGTGCACACTGGACCAGTCCCACCTGGGCCTGCCCACTCAGCCACTGTCTGTGGGCAAGTGGATGCCAGAAGCCTGGCAAGGATGGGCTCCCAGCAAGCACACTGCAGCTGGACTTGCAGGGAGAGCCCTGGATGCCCTGGCACGACATCTGCTCCATCCCCTGGGAAATTTTTGTATTTAATTAGAAGAGACTTAAGGCAAGAAAGATGAGTGCATACGGAGGAGTAAACCATCACCCGGGTAGCTGATTTCCTCCATGCAGGAGACAGAAGCAAAGGAACATTTAATCCTGTTGGCTGAGCAGAGCCAAACTGAGATCTACAGGGACATATCTGTGCAAATGCTGCGCGGCGACAAACAGCCTGGGTAACAGGATAAGCTTTATCTGAACAATCAGCCACTTCAGCTCAGCCTTCCAGGGCCACTGGCACCGGTCAGCAAGGGGTTGTCTGGGGACAACTCCTCCAGCCCAGTAGAAGAGTCAAGAAAAGGAGCTACTGCCGAGCAGTCTGGCATTCTGCTGAATTTGGGCAACCTAGCCAAAAACCCTCAGTAAGCTCCCTCTTCGCTTAGAAACTGGCCTGTTACCAGCCCTCTTGGCAAAATCTTCTTGTTTTCCACCCCAAGATGGGAGGCTGCCCACCAGCACACCTCTGCAGCCCAGGTTTGTGGGCACAGCTTGCTCCCCTGCACACCAAGCAGGTCTGTGGGCACAGCTTGCCCCCCTGCACACCAAGCAGGGCTTTTGGCCTCAGCAGCCTCTGTCCTCCCTCCATGCCACCCGCTTGCCTTTGGAGAGCTCTTGTGAGCCCGGGGATATTAATGATGCTGCCTTTTGATATGCAAACAGCGCGCTCATTACGCCTCTCGTCCCACATCCTCTGTGCTGTTAATTAAAGAGCGTGCAGGAGGCAGAAAATTATCATTGTCACATGCAAAATAAATCAACAGCGCTCCGATGGCTGCACCCCAACCCCCCCCAAAGTGTATGTGGCAAGACCCCAGCAGCCACGGGATGGACGGACACAGACTGCAGAGTGCTCAGGCAGATGAACCCCACACGATCTGTGGCACTGAAAGATGGGGCCAGGCCACGATGCCTGCACTGGAACCAGCCAGGCTGAGGGCAGCTGTGGCACAGGGGACAAATGCACACCTCTTGGGCCACAGAGGCACCAGTGCCACCTGCCAGCTCCATGCTGTTACTTGCCCAGCCTCTCTGGGTGAGCAGTAGTGACCACTTTCCATCAGCCCAAGGAAGGATGGTTTTTCCCTTCCCCAGCCCTTTCCTTGCCCTTCCCTTTCCCAGCCCTTGCCTGGAGGCTCACTGATAAAAGTAGAACCAGGAACAGGTTATTTTAGTGCTTACCTCCATGGTGCCTCTGGTTCCTGGGGGAGTGGGACACCTGGATCCACCATAGCACTTTGCAGGGAGGGTGGCAATGGTCTCCAGGCACCTGATGGTGGGGCCTGGAGATCTGCTGCAGCCTGGAAGAATCACCTCAAGGAGCCATTTGGGGAGGGAGTGGCAAGCTGAAGGAGAAGGAGACAAGTGGACAAGGATGCCCTGATTAGTCCCCAAAATGGTACTCCTCTCCCACCACTGCCCTGCCAGGGGAAGGGGCTCTCCCAGGCCCTTTCCCAAGCTGCCTCCTGCCCCTCACCCACATCTCACCTTGCAAGCAACCAGCAGCTCTTTGGGGCTCTGAATCCAGTCCCTGCAGAGAGAAGCACCTGCAGCAATCACGACAGATCAAAGGGAAGGATGGGAGCTGGAGCCCACAGTTTCATTCTGCTTTGACTGAACAAGGAACTAAATTAACCTATTAGTGAGCTGAGTGGAGACCACCCTGACCCACTTTCCCTTTCAGGTGGATTTGTATTCAACTAGAGAGTGTGCTGGCTGCAGTCACTCCCAGGGGCTGCCCCTCCCCTCTTTGCTGGACCAAAACCTCAGCTGTGACTCTCAAGCAGAGGAAGGTGCACCTAGAAATTCCAGGTCTCAGCACAGGTCTTTCCTTCCTCCTCACTGAATAAGAGAAGGAGGGATGGCAATTTGTTCCCAGGTGGGTCTGGGCATGGTTTTTGTCCTCTGTGGCTGTGAAGGGAGCTGCTTTGATATGTAGAACAGACCTTAGCTAGAAGAACACATTGGGGTTTTTCTCTTTTTTTTTTTTTTCTTTGGGATACAGCTTCTATTTGTCTCTGCTTTCAGGAAACATGGATTACTGCAGAAAGAAGGCTCCCACTCACTCCTCTCACAGAGCTGCTTAGAAATGACAGAAACAGCAGGTGCCCTGTGGACAGTAATGAGCTCACTCTCTCTCTTTGCACCAAACAAGAAGCACCTGACTTGTGCCCCTCTGGAAAAGGGAGAGTTTGCAAGCAGGAGGCAGGCTCAGGAGCTGCCTGATGCTTAGGATGGATGTTGCTCCTTTGCACTTTTTTACCCATCAAAATAAAAGCAAACTGCTGTAAGCTCTAGGCACAGCTAAAGGTTTGTTACCTGGGAGCAAACATCACCACTTGCTGACCTCCTGGGACAGCCTTTAACTGCTGCTTGTCTTCACCACTTCCCTCTTTCTCCCCCCTGTTTCCATGCAGATGGTGTTTCTGTGCCCCTCTGGCAGAAGGCTGCTCTGCAGCTGCCCATGGGGGTGATGGAGCAGGTCAATGCTGTGGGACAGACCCCAAACCCCTGTGTCTCCCACATATCCAGTGAGAAGATGCTGGGAGTAGCCTCTAAGCAGCCCCTGAGGTATTTCTACTGCTACTAATTATTGCTGGTGCCAGGTGATAATTGTCCCTGCAGGGGCTTTGGAGGCATAGGCTCCACGGAGTCTGTGCAGAGAGATGATTTGTCATGCTGTCCTCTGAGATTTCCTCCTACCTGCACCACTGATTGTGCTTTGCCTCCATGGTGTTCGGTGTGGAGGAGGCCAAGGGAGCAGGCACTGGGAGGTGCCAGCTCAGGCCTCTTCAGAGGCAGAGGGCAGCTGCTGCCTCCCATCACCTCCAGGCCTCAGCTAACCTGGCAATGACAAGCGTGGCAGCGAGTCACCCAGGCAGGGGGATCACCCCAGCCAGTTTCATAGAATCACAGAATTGGCTGGGTTGGAAGGGACCTCAGAGATCATCAAGTCCAACCCTTGATCCACTACCACTGCAGTTCTCAGCCCATGGCACTGAGTGCCACATCCAGTCTCTTTTTAAATATCTCCAGGGATGGAGAATCCACCACTTCCCTGGGCAGCCCATTCCAATGCCTGATCACCCTCTCGGTGAAGAAATTCTTTCTAATATCCAACCTAAATCTCCCCTGGCACCACTTAAGACTGTGTCCTCTTGTCTTGCTGATAATTGCCTGGGAAAAGAGACCAACCCCCCCCTGGCTCCAACCTCCTTTCAGGGAGTTGTAGAGAGTGATGAGGTCTCCCCTGAGCCTCCTCTTCTCCAGGCTGAACAGCCCCAGCTCCCTCAGCCTCTCCTCATAGGATCTGTGCTCCAGTCCCTTCACCAGCCTGGTTGCCCTCCTTTGCCCTCCTCTGTTTCCCTGGGGCAGCAGAGGACACAGGACAGTGGTATTCCTTTTCCTTCCACCTCACTGTCTCAGGACAGGGAGGAAGTGGAAGATGCAAAGGCAACTTAGCCCAAACAACCCTGCTCCTTCACCTCCTCCCCACCCTGTGGCCATGTCTTTCCCCCATACCTCCAGCCTACCAGGACCTTGCTGCAGTGCCAAGGGTCTGTAACCCCCTTGTCAGTGGTTACGTGCAGCTCCAGTGACCACGGGCTGCCCCTGCCCTTCAGCCTCCCTCCTGCTCCTCCTGCAAGTGGCACCATCCCTCTGTCTCTTCATCTCTGCACTGGCTCTGCCATCCCTCGCTGACTGCCTGAGCTCGTTCCTCTTCACTTGTCCAGGCAGCAGGCAAGGAAGGCAGCTGGGACAAAGCAGCTGCTTTGCTGAGTTTCAGATGCCCTCACACTTTGAGTGAACGTTTTGTGGTGCTAGAGCTTTGCTGATTCAAACTCTGCAAAGATTGATGAGGTCTGGAGAGCTGCCCAGCATCATGGGCACCACCTGTGATCCCTGGGGATAGAAGTTGCAGCAGGTAGGATGGTCTGAGTACCACCATGCTGGCTCCCAGGAAACTGAATCCATCCTTGTGTGCCCTGCCTTGTTGCACCCCCAGGGCTGTAGTACAAGTTATAAATTTCCAGGAGGGATTGAGGTGCTCTCTCTGCCTGAGGACAGCAGGGAGGCTGGGAGTGCCCACCACAAGTGTCTGGGATAGGAGGTGGCCAGTTTTTCCTGACTGCTTGAATAGTTTTGCCTGAGACCATAAAGTTTCTGAGGCTGTAGCCTATTCCTTACTCTGGAATTTTTCCCAGATGCTGTTACTCTGGAGTTTCTCTTCCACTCTTTGCCTGTTTCCACTCCTTGAGGCAGCAGCTTTTGCCTGCAACATCCCTGTAGCCCAAGGGGCACCAGGGCTCAGCCCTGCCTGAACTCCCACTGCTGCTCCCCTGCAAACCCTGCCCAACAGCCACAGCTTTGCTCTACACCCCTTGCATCAAGGTCAGCACCAGGGCTGCCCTCCTGAGTCCCCGTGCCCACAGACCCACTCACCAAACCCTCCTTCCCTGGCTGCTGGGCCCCACCAAACATCTCCAGCCCCTGCTGCCCCCCCATACCAATGGATGCAGGCTCTGGGGGGAGAAGCAGACAAGCACACACTGTTCTGCCATGTGTGTGCAGTGAAGACATACTTACAGCAGCAGTCGTTATGACTGATCCAGTATAAAAATGACAGTAGGGAAATCCCAGTACTTCTGTTGCTGAGATTTCCACAGCAACACTTCCTGTGACAGCTCCTTGGCAGGGATGTGCCCTGTGGAAAAGTGGCATTGCCCTTTCAGAGCCCCTGAGGATTTGACCCCAGTGTCACGGAGAGGGGAAATCTTATTTTGGAAGATTAAGAGGAATCATAGCTTTTTCTGCTCTATTATATACCTTAAGAAAACCTATTCTGATAAATAGACAGTTGAATGTGAGTCAGTACTAATAGGTGCTACAAAATTTAAATACTTCACCTCACACCCTGTACATAGCTACACAGAAATATGAAGCACTTTGGATTAAGATGCATTTAGTATAACGGACCAGTATTTAATTTTTATTGAATTGCTGCATTTCTGTGTCCTGATATTAAATGTGCATCTACATGTTGGCTGTATAGGTACAGTGGATATTCAGATGCTGATGCAGATCTAGAACTTTAAATGATCCTAAAGCAGTATTTTTGGTAAAGCACTCAGTGAGCAGAGGGCTGCTGTGGTCAGGCCCTTCAGGTTCCTGCTTGTGGGTCCTGCTGTTTTGAAGTAGCAGGAAAGGACAAAGAGTCTTGGCTATCAGGTGATGCTTTTTGAGGTGATGACACTGTCCATCAGTGCAGAAGTCTCTCACCTGCTTGCCAGGGTTGAGAGGAGCCAGGAGTGGAGCTCTGCTGCCCTCAGGGTGCATCCCAAGGGACCAGCTCATCCACGTCCCCTCTGAGCAGCTCCCTCCCCAGAGACAGACCTCTCAGCTCCTGCCACTCATACAGTGCATCCTGGCTGCCCCTTAGCTCTGAGGTGCAAAGATTGGAGTCCTCTAGAGATGTCACCCTGTCCTCTCTGCAGCTCTGCTCACAGCAGCCTGGGGAGGAGAGGCCACACTGTGCACTCCCTGCTGAATGCAGCTCCCTGGCAGCTTGCTTCTCCCAGGAGTTTTGCCCAGGCTGATGTGACTGCTCCCCAGTTGCCTCCTAGAAACCATCCTGCAGCCTCAGACCTGGATTACCAGGTAGCTTCCCACCTACTTTTCAGCCCTTCTCTCTAGCTCTACCCCTCTTCTCCTTCCTTCCCTGGGTATTTGCACCCTGCTACCCTGTCTCCATCTCCCCAAGACAGACACAAGGCTCTTTTAGTCTCTCTTCACTCACAAGCTTTCCAGCCTCTTCTCTTGGTTTTCTACAAACAGCCCCAGCCTGTTTCAGCCTCTGGCAAACACCCCAGGCTGCCCCAGGACACTTGTAGGGCTCTCCAGAGGCACAGATTGCCCATTGATTGCCTCAGCCACGCCAAGAACACACACAACATCAAATCCTGCTCTCAGTTTCAACCTGCAGCTGTAGGGACCCATCACCCTTCTACCAAGCAAGACATGAAGCATAACCACCATACCAACCAAAAATTTTCCCTTCCTGTGCCTCACCCTACCTCACCTGTGCCTTTCCCCAGCAGGAGGAGGCTGAGTTTCCCCATACAGTTCCCAGTCCTGGGAACTGGGCCTGGTAGCACTGTTTGAGGATAAAAAGCCCATAGAAGTCATGGCATCCTCCATCCTTGGGGTTTTGCAAGACCTGGATAATGCTCTGAGCAACCTGCTCTGACCTCAGAGTTTACCCTGCAGAAGGTTGGACTTGAGGTCCCTCTTCTAACCTCAGTTTTCCTGTGACCCAAGCCCCTTACCTCACACAGACATTTAGGGATGGCCCCAGACAGTTCCTAAGCTGCAAGGGGCTAAACTCTGCTCAGGTTCAGATCAGTGGCAGCATGTGCTCTGAAGGTCTCCTCTCACAGCCAAAAGCAGCCACTCCTGGCAGTCTCCCTGCTCCATGCCTTAGTTCACTCACTTAGTTCACTCCTCCATGCCTACACCCACGGGGATGGGTGTAGGGTCTCCCTCCTCTGCAGACCCCCCCCAGCCTTCCCCTTTACTGCTTCCCTGGGGGACCCCCTCTTACCTTCACAGCAGCCTGCTCCAAGCATGGTGTGGATGAATGAGACTTCCTTTAGCAGAGATGGGAGGCATGCATCCTCTGCTGGGGGAGACAAATAAAATGAGCATTAAATGCACCAAAGCCTTACTCACTTGTTTATAGCTGATAAATTAGTTTTGCATTAAGTTTTTTTTTAACATTCCTGCCTTGTTGGCTCTGGATCAGGAAGCACAGGGAGATAGGGGAGGATGGCAGGGGCAGAAGAGACAGGTGGCATTGCATTGGGGCAGGTGACACCTCTGCATGCTGGACACAACCCCACTGCCAGGCAGCTGGGGCTGCCCCAGCTCAGGAGGAAAGTAATGAACCTTCCTGCCTGCTGCCCCCAGGGCTTCAAGGGGCTCCTGCCTGTAAGGAGAAGGAAGAGGGGACAGGTTTCCAGCAGGCACCAGGATTTCCACATGTTCTCCCACAGCACTGGCATCTCCAGCTGGGTCCAGCCAGATGCCTAATTTTGTCCCTTTCCCTGGGAGCCACAGCCATAGTCCATCACAGTGCAGGGTGGCTTCCCATTTCCAGCTCTTGGGCAAAGGGGGTGGCTACAGTTCCTTCCAGTAAGTGACTGAAATCCCTGCCTAGCTCTCCCCAGCCTCCCCAAAGGCTACTCGAGGTCGGCAGAAACTCTGACTCTGCAGGCACCATAGTAACCTGTGATTCCAGCCCCAGGAGGCTGCAGGAATGGCCTCCAGGACCCAAGCTCTAGTGGGAGGAGGGTGGACTGTAAATGGGGCCCAGCCTGCACAGAGAAGGCTGTTTAAACTACAGCAAACCCAGAGCTGCTGAAGTTTATACTGGGAACTAAACCCAGGCCTTTCAACTATCCACACTCAGGGGTTTGAGGTGTCTTCTTGCTTGCAGGGTTTAGCAGCATGAGTGATTTCAAAGGGAAGTGAAATGATGGTGAAAAGCAGCATCTTCAGCTGGAAGCAAAGAAATCAGTACAGCTCTAAAACAGGCATAACAAAAAGAACAAGTGAAGAACACAAGTGGCCCACCAAAATCAAACCAGAAGGTACAAGCAAAGAGCTTGGGACAGCAAAAGAAACCACTGAGGAAGGACAAGGGTAGAATCAGGACCTGAAGCATGTGGTGCTACAAAAGGGCTCGAGACATAAAACTTTCAGTATTGAGTACCCATGGTGTCCTGATGTGGAGCTCAAGCCCCTTCTCTTTACAAAGGTCTCATGTAGTGTGTGTGGAGAGCCAGCAAGGCTCCTGTGCTCCCTCTGGCCTCTCATATTGGTGCCTCCTGCTCCATCCATGACCCTGTCTTCTTTTTAGCTCCACTATGTGACATCTAAATCTGCTCTTCAGGGGCTGAGACAGTCCCAAGATGTGTTGCTGGGTGCTGTGAGAAGAGAGAACAAACACAAATCTATACCACCATTCACTTTTGCAACCCACAAACCTTTTCCACGGCCACCTCGTGTAGGCAGTGCCTCTGCAGAGCACAGGATTTCTAGCCCAGAGAACCTGCCTGCTCATCGCTTCAGCCTGAGAGGCTCCAGGGCATCTTCACGCCTTCCTCTAGGGAGAGCAGCCAGCATCCCATTCCCAGTCAGTGTCCTTGACTGCTCTTGTCCCAGTGTTGGTTCAGCAGCCTGGGATCAGCTCCAGAGTTATGCCTGGAGCAGAAGCAGCACTGAGGTGCAGGCTCAGCAGAAAAGGGGCCCTGTGGGGACAGGAGCTGCTCCCCTGTCCCCCATCCAGCAGCACCGTCAGAACAGCCAGAGACAGAGGCTGAAGAGCTGCATCCACAAGCATGGGCAAGGCCTGAGCAGGGACAGGAGTGGGAGGCATCAGAAGGTCTCAGAGTGATCTTAGAAGGCACCTGCTCCATCTGTATCATACAGCTAACCTGTGATTTTGATGCTCAGATACTGACAGCAGTACCCACGTGTACCCATGCGGGAAGCCTGCAGCAAAACACCCTACCTTGGCCCCTGTGCTGTGGGCTCTTGGGCTGCCTGGTGCCCACCTCCATTTCCCAGGTGGCCCCCATGTCCCCATGGGACAACCTAGGACTCCCTACCAGGCCAAGAGGGCCAATGGCATCCTGGCCTGGATCAGGAACAGCGTCGCCAGCAGGTCCAAGGAGGTGATTCTGCCCCTGTACTCAGCCCTGGTGAGGCTACAACTCGAGTCCTGTGTCCAGTTCTGGGCCCCTCAGGTCAGGAAGGAGATTGAGGTGCTGGAGCAGGTCCAAAGGAGGGCAACCAGGCTGGTGAAGGGACTGGAGCACAGATCCTATGAGGAGAGGCTGAGGGAGCTGGGGCTGTTCAGCCTGGAGAAGAGGAGGCTCAGGGGAGACCTCATCACTCTCTACAACTCCCTGAAAGGAGGTTGGAGCCAGGGGGGGGTTGGTCTCTTTTCCCAGGCAACTTTCAACAAGACAAGAGGACACAGTCTTAAGTTGTGCCAGGGGAGATTTAGGTTGGATATTAGAAAGAATTTCTTTACAGAGAGGGTGATCAGGCAATAGAATGGGCTGCCCAGGGAAGTGGTGGATTCTCCATCCCTGGAGATATTTAAAAAGAGACTGGATGTGGCACTCAGTGCCATGGGCTGGGAACCGCAGCGGGAGTGGATCAAGGGTTGGACTTGATGATCTCTGAGGTCCCTTCCAATCCGGCTAATTCTATGATTCTATGATTTTGGCCAAAGCCTTGACTCTCTACCCTCCCACCCTGCCAGATTTGCAGGTGAAGGCCACTGATACCACGCAACCTGCACGCCCCGGAATGCAGGAAGCTGCAACACCAGAGACACACAACTGGGGTGCCAGGTGCTCCCTATTTGCAGGAGGGCCCCTTCCTTCTCCTGGGGCCTCCGAGTGTGCTTCTCGCCTGCTGCCTCCCCTGTGTTTGTGGGCAAGGCCAGGCTGTCTCTGGCTCCCTGAAAGGGCCCATTGTGGGAGGTGGCAGAGGCAGGGACACAGGCAGCATTGAGGGCGGTGGATGCCCCGTGCCCGGCCGCCGGCAGCCCCGACCTCCCCGGCCCCTCTGAAAGGCTGTTTGTAACGCTGCCCACAGACAGAAGCTGCCGGAGGATGAGGCACCTGGCATGCCCTCCTGGAGCTCTGAAATGAGAGCAACCCCTGCACTGTCACAGTTTTGAGTACGAGGAGCTGAAGAAGGGCTTTCAGCCTCCGGGAGGGGCGGAACACAAAGGGGTCTGTTCCCTCCCATTCCCTGTCCATGCTCGATAAAGCTCAGCCAGACCGGCAGCCCCTGCTCTTTGCTTCTGTTCCCCTGAGCTCCCTTTACCATCATCTCGCCACCTGCTCTTCGGAATCCACATCCATAGGGTGCTGGGAAGAGCCACAGACACCCCCTCCTGAGCTGGCCCTGCTGCGGGGGGCCCTCAGGCACCCACCCCTGCCAGCATCGAGACCGGGTTGTGTATATATTTGTATACATTTGTATTTTTGTTCTTTATCCCATATGTTATTGCCTTTCCTCTGCTCTAGTAAATCTGTTAACATTTTTTTTTTTTTTTTTTTTTAAATTTCCAACTCTTAAGTCTCTAGTCTTTATTCTTCATTGCTCCTCAAAGTGTCAACTGAGTGTTCCCTCTGCTCTCTGCTCCCCATTCCTTGGGACAGAGCTCGGCAGGGCCCAGTGTGGCTGGGGAGGAAGCAGTGGCAGGACTCCAGCTCTTCTTGGCCTCCAGCAGCTCCTGCAGCCACCAGTAAACATGCAAAACAGAGGAAGGAAGGATGGCTGCTCGGGAAGCTGGCCCCAGGACATCCGGCAATAGCAGCCAGCACCTGCAGTCTGCTGGAGGAGAGGTCTCTCTGTCTCTCCTGCCCCACAGCTCACAAGAGTTGTGATTAATTCCATGATGACCTGGGCTGTGTAACTTGTCAGATGGTAAAAGACCTTTCCTGTCTCCCTTCTTTGGAGCCAGGAGGCTTTTGACGACTGCACAGGCAGTGTGGAGGGTCAGGGCAGGGTGAAGCAGCAGCAGCTCCCCATCTTTGCCAGCAGAAGACCCCGTGGGGAGTGGGCTCCCCCCCTTCCTTCCCAGGCCAGCACTGCATGCTGGCAAGGCGAGAGGCATGCCTGCTGCTGGGGCAGCCCTTCCCTGTCTTTTGGATGTGGAAGGGGTCCTGGGGCTGGTACCTAAGAGGTATCACAGCATGGGCCTTCAGTGCACAGCTTTCTGCACACCCCAAGCAGTGGCTGGAGGAAACAGGGTTGGTGTTCTTGGAGATGAAGAGAGACCCATCTGTCCTTAGGCAGGAGTTTGGGGTGCTGTCTGGGCTCATGGTGGCACCAACTCACGTGCATCCCATATGCCTGTGGGCTCCCACAGAGGCTTTGTGAACTTTGGACAATTTAGAATGAAATAAGAGACTCCATGGATGCCTCCTGCTTCCCCAGGGACTTAATGAGGGCTATTTTGAGGCTTTGCAGAATCATAAAACATCAAAAGGGCTGAGGAGGTAGAGCTGGTGCTGTGCATGCCAGTGGTAAGGGTCACGTCTGGCTCTCCAGCAGAGGCACAGCTCCAGGATGCTAGAGCATCCCAGCCAGATTTTTCTCTAGTCTCAAGCACTGAACACCAGATCCAGCAGCCTCCCCATCTTCCCTGGGCACGGCCCAGTTACTCCCAAGGTCCCTCTGTTTTGAGGGCATCCATATTAGATGTGGTGGCCATGACCATACAAGCCTCAGAGCAACTTAAACAAAAACAACAAAGCACTGAAAGTAACAATAAGCACCACAGTAAGTGGTAAATGATAAGTAACAACGAGCACCACACTAACTTCAACACCTTACATCTTTCTTTTTCCAAACAAAGATATTAATCTGACCTGAAGCCTCTGAATACTGGAACAGATCTGCTCCAATGTCCAGTAGAGCCTGCTCCTCCAATGTCCATCACCTCAGCCTTGGGCAATTCCTGAGTGAGAGGTTCTCATTTCCCCCTGCATGCAGGACATCTGGTGTCCAGGCCTAGCAGGTGGCAGGCTGGTTCCTTTCTTAGCCTTTGCAGAGGCTTTCAGTTGAGATATTGAGTGGCACAAATGATGGACGAATGCGAGGTGATGTGTGTATGCACTGGGGAGACAGCAGCACAAGGGCTAAAAGAAGGGCTGTATTCATAACCAAGGATGTGTTTCCAGTTAATCAAGCTAATCACCACCAAGCCCAGGGCTTATTAGCCCCAGCACAGATGCCAAGTCAGCTGAAGTCATCAGTGATGTTACTTTCTGTTAACCCACAAGGAACATAGCTGCAAAAAACACAACTCAGAGAAAAACAGACAAGATCAGTCTGAAAAACAGACCATCACTGTCCCACAAGAGGAATACTGGAATCACAGAGAAGAGCCAGTGACCAGACCCAGTACTCTAGGTTTTAGATAAAGAAATATCTCATTACAGGCACAAAGAGAATCCTAAAGTGGGAGAAAAGCTATTTAGAAAAAGGTTCCCATGTTTCAAAGGTGTGTATTCCACAACTTCCTCAGGTGAAGTCTTCCAGTATTTAAGTCTTTTTAAGCATTCAACTCATGTATAATTTAGGTTTTCCTTGCTAAGACAAAAAAACACCAAAACCTGATTATCCTGTTGAATCCATTGGCTATCTCTCTACAACTCTCCCTTACACAACTACAAACCATATACTATAACTTAAAGGTATCTAAGGAAGAACAGGCCCACTTGAAATATTTCTGCTAGATCACACTATCCACAATGCTGACCTCTAGGATCCCTGCAGTTTTGGTTTTTTAACACTTCTGTCAAACGTGGTCTGAAGTTGATTAAGGTGGTGGTCATCTGAAGTTGATTAAGGTGTTGCTTAGCTGGAGCAAAGCAATGATTTCTCATGTGTTGTGCCCCTGCTAATGCATTCTGAATGATTACTGTTTTCTTGCCAATATTGCCTTTTTTTGCAAGAGCTTCTTACAGCTGACTCTCTCCCCAAGTGTATGTCCCAATAGAACCTCCAAACTTTTCCTACCTCAGTATGACTTTTCCTAGACTGTGCCACCACCTATTATTTCAAACTCATTTTATCACATCTGAGAGGCCTCCACCTTTATGTTTGCAGCTGTTCCCCCCTATAAAAATCTGGTTCTCCCCTATAAAATCTAGTTACATACTCTACCTGTTGAGGATATAAAACCACAATTCCAAAAAGAAAGGATTTTTTTTTTCCTTCTTCCCCTGTCTTCTGGGTCACAGAGATCCTGAAGATCCCTTGGGAACATGCATCTTGGTGTTTCACAAAATATCACAGAAAATCACAGAATGTTAGGGATTGGAAGGGACCTTGAGAGATCAAGCCCAAACCCCCTGCCAGGATATGATCAACTAGTGTAGGTCACACCTGAATACATCCAGGCAGGTTTTTAATGTCTCCAAAGAAGACAGCACAACTTCCCCGGGCAGCCTGTTCCAGTGTTCTGTCACCCTCACAGTGAAAAAGCTTTTTCTTGTATTTATGTGGAACCTCCTATGCTCCCACTTGCACCCATTACCCATTGTCCTATCACTGGACATCCCAGAGAAGAGCCTGGCTCCATCCTCCTGACACTTGTCCTTTAAATATTTATAAACATTAATGAGCTCACCCTTCTGTCTCCTCTTCTTCAAGCTTCCCCAGCCTTTCCTTGTAAGGGAGATGTTCCCCTTCCTTAATCAATCTTTGTGGCTCTGCACTGGACTTTTTCAAGCTGTTCCCTGTCCTTTTTGAACTGAGGGGCCTAGAACTGGACACAATATTCCAGATGCAGCCTCACCAGGGCAGAGTACTTCTCTTGACCTACTACCCACTCCCCTTCTAATGCACCCCAGGATGCCATTGGCCTTCTCAGCCACAAGGGCACATTGCTGCAGGGCATGAATGGGTAAAAACTTGCTTAGAGATGTTGTATAATGAAGTCACCTTTCCCTTTTATAAGATCTTGCTATCTTACACCATGATTAAGTGATCCCCTTTCAGGGGGGGATCCCCTTCCATCCACTTTCAGAAGTTTTCAAGACACACGAGTGTATGTACACAGAGCACCTTACCCTGCCGTGGCACGACGTGGAGGTGGCAAGCAGATTGGACCAGTCAGTAGCTATGGGATCAAAGCAACCCACGTTCCTCAGCAACCCTGAGAGAGGGTTTCCTGAGGGGTTTTCTGCCAGTCAGAGAGGTGGAGGTTGGCTGGGACTAGCAGGGAGGAAGCTGCACAGGACTGGTCAAGGGTTGAGATGCTCCAAAGACCAACTGGTATTTAACCAGGTTTTTACTCTCTAGTTTTCACTCACAGTTTTCACACCAGAGAAACACAGGGTCTCTTAGGAAATCCCCACTGAAATTCACAAAACACATTTTTAATTTTCATTAAAAAATACTGGAATCAGCATTAAAGTTACTGCTGTATTTTGAACTCCCAAGAAAAACAGGACTACAAAAGGCTTGGCTATAGTGTGACTTATGGGGCATGTTTAACAACATGAAGCCTGATGTTCTTTTTTGTTCTCTTTAGAGAAGAAAACAACAATAAAACGGAATGTGAAAATTCAATAAGGCCTTTGGTACTGACTTAGGGTGTCCATGATTTTCCTGTCGACCTCAGCTCAAAGAAAATGGAAACAGGCCTGGGAGGGCTGACAGTGGCTGGTGGCTGAGGAGCAAGGCTGGGGTAGAACTACGTGTCCCATTTATGTTGTTTTCTGTGCTAGGAGTAAGACAGACCACGGGAGCTCCTAAGAATTGACCTTTTCCTGGAAGGTTTCTTGGGATTAAGATGGAATGCTAAGAGGGTCATCAGTCCAGGCTAGTGACAAGTGTGTGGGGATCATGGTGGGCTAAGTAAGTGTGCCAAGCCAAAGGAGGATCCTGAGCTGAGATGGGTTAGCACATCTGCTCCCACGTGAAGTCCAGGGATGCTCTCTGTGTTTGGTGCTTGTGGGGTCTGTGTTCCCAGACACTGGGCAGGCTGGAGACACTGGCAAGAATGATAAAAATCCCAGAAACTCGTACTTTGTCATGAGAGATAGAGAAGTTTAGTCTATTAACTTCTCCGAGAGAAGGTTAAGAGGTGCCTTGTTCATGATTTATTAATACCTACACAAGAGAAACAGTTCAGATAGTAGATAGCCCTTTAATCTAACAAGAGAAGGCATAATGCAGTCCTGTGGCTGGAAGCCAAAACTCGATGCCTCCAGACTAGAAATAAGGGGCACAATTCAGCAGCAGGCTCCTCAAGCCCTGAACAACTCACCCATAGCAGTGATGGCCTCTCTTCTGAGCTGAAGGTGTGCCTGTCACCCACAGAGGCAGGGCTGAATAGTTGTAACAACTGTTTGCACCTTAATATCTCGGAATTTACAAATGGATAGTTGATTGTGTTTATTTTTGTACAGAGGAGGAGAATCTCTCTTCCTTCCCCCCCATGCAATTTAAAGCTGAGCTGTAAACATGATGCTGTAAATGTAATCAAAGCAACAACATAAAATTGAGATGGTTACTTAGTTATATTGACTTGCCCTGGCTCTTTGAAAGGAAAACCAAAAAGGAAGGGGAAGTGAAAGGCTGAGATAAATAAATACATCTTTCATTACATTACCAGTCCTGCACATGTGGAGTTTATGAGCCCAAGAGAAGGGATTATAGCATGAGCTGTTTATCACCACTTCTGAACTACAGAAGGAAGTCAAGTCTGAAGTCTACTGTTAAAGTTTCTACATGAAGTTCAATGAGAAAGGACATTTCTGAAAGCCAAGTGTCCCCATTATATTCCAGACCCTGTCCCTTTAAGGTCAAGGTATCAAAAAAAAAAATAAATCACTCTTTGAGAAATCTCAGCTGGTGCTTCTATGGTGCTTAGGAATGATTTTGTAGCTTCACTCACCATGGGGCCCGGGCAGACTTCAGGAACTCCTCACAGGGAGGCTCACACCCCACAACTCTGGAAATGCAGCCCAGGGAGAGGCTCCTCTCCTCTGGCAGAAAAACTGTAGCATGCAGGTGGGTTTACAAATGCTATGGTACAACCTGACACAAACTCTCAAAACGCTTTGCTTAAGCACACAAGTAGTAGTTTCTATTAGTCTGCCTTTAAATTTATGGGCCTTAATACATTGCTCTTAGTGTTAACAGCATTTCCCAATATGTAACGTGGCCAGATTTCTGTGAGAACCATAATTTTGCTCCTGACTGCATTTTGAGTGATTAGAGCAGTAACCTTCACATCACCTCAACAGCCACATGGAGATTTTATTACATACATTCCCAAACAGATTATGTTGTTAAGGTAGATTTTTTGAACCATAACTCAAGAGGAGAAAATACAAAATCTTTGCAGTAATCTGTTGCTGGAGAGCACGGAAATTGGATGCTTTCAAACTGCTCAGATGGAAATGCAAAAAGGTGAGCTTTTTGGACTTTCCAAGTTATCAGCATCTTCTCTGCTTTCCTGCTGAGAGTCACACAGGGGGAAAAAAGATGCCTTTTAAACAGAGGCAAATTTTCTTGATGAGGCTGGGGAACAGCCACAGCAGTCCACTCTGAAAGGCAAACTGACCACAAACACACCCCATGGAGACTAAGGAATATTTTCATACTTACGAGCCAGAGACACAGAGCTACAACACACAAAATTTCAAACCAACAGCATCTCTCTGGATTAACACTTAAAATACTTGAGAGCATCAGAAAATTCTATCTTGCCTGGCTGAAATTATCAGAGGCATCTGTCCATCCATTAACCCTGCTTTTTATATCTTTGTTGATTTTTTTTTTCCTCAGTTTTTGTATCACCCACTCAAATTTCTTTCCTTTGTCTGAGACCTGACACAGCCATGATACCTGGACTGCCCTGGGGTCAGCATCACCATTTTAAGCCCAGGGCATTGCAAAGACAGACAATGCATATCACTGGTATTTGGAAGTTCTCCAGTCCCCTATGCCAGTCTGGTAGGCAGGGGACAACACCCAGCACCTGGAGGTATGTGTCCAAGTATCTCTGGGACTGCTTTAAGTTGTGGGGCACCATGGATTTATGCAGTCAGGGATTGAAGATATCTCAGTGCCCAGATTGTTTCTGAGCTGATGTCTGAGAGGAGAAAACCCTTAGAGTTTGAAAAAACTGAGAAACATGCAGGTGACTATTTGCTCTCATATTCTTACAGTGAGCCCCTATATTTCCTCCTGGCACCTCTCCCTGTCCCAGCTTATGCCCTGCTTGGTAAAACTTGAAATCCTGCCATTCCTGCACTTCCAGTGCCTTGGATCCTAGCAGGAGTGGAGCACAACTGTGCCTGCAGGCCAGCTGGACACCCACTCCCATCTCCTCCCCACCTCTTGCTGGAGGTGCTGAGCATGGACCAGTGCACACCACAGGCACAGAGAGCTGCCCAAGGCCTGTGTATCACATGGGGGGTGGTAGTCAGGGCTATTGCAGAGGTAATCTGGGTCCATAGGTGAGGGGTTGACTGTTCTGGGGCAGATGAATCAGCAGGTTGTGTGTGTCCATGGAAGCTGGTGACCTGAGCGGGGATGTCACCTGAGGAGCACTGATGGCTGAAACCCTGAGGGCACTGGTGCATTTTCCAGTAGCAGCTGACAGTGTGGTTCTTCCCCAGCTCTGGGAAGAGAGTCAGGACAGGAAGGAGCCTTGGTCCTTGTCTTGCACAAGGTGTTAGAAGACAAGCATGAGAGAGAGCAGCTTCAGGGCTTCCTCAATCAAAACAGGGATACACTAATGCAATAGCACCATATAATGAATGCTACGATGGGGAGCTGTTGCTATGGTGAGGGAAATAATATTTAAGCTCCAACTGTTTATAAATAAAAAATCCATACAAAGTTTTCTAAAATTAGATTCAGGGCGCTAGGTCTGTCAGTATATTGTAAAATACTTGAGAAATACTGGTATTTTTGGACACACAAAATCTGGGTATTCCTAAAATACCAAATGCAAGTCCAAAGTGCTAAACATTAAAAGCGATGACTCTGCTGTTACTCTTTCAGAGACTAAAAAGCAACCTCACAGCCTTAAACTTGCTATCACTGCCTGGCAGACCTTTGAGAGTGGAGGCGAGAGCAGTGTTCCCAGGGATTTATTTTCCTCTCCACACAATTGCAGTGCAGGGACCTGTGCTCTGCTCTTTCTCATAGCCCACTCGCTGCCAAGGAAAGTTTTTCTCAGCTGCTGATGAACGTGCTGGTACCATGACCTCCCAGTTGCACTGTGAGAATTCTGCAGTCGGAGGTGAAGATTTGGAAATCCCTGATATAGGGAGGCAGCACCTTCGGACATCAGGGGGTTGTCAGGAGCTGGGGGTTGTTCTCATGAACGTAAGAAGAAATCTGCTGTGATTCCTTGTAATGTCCAGGCAGCACGAAACATGTACAAAGTAAAATGGAGATATAAAAAAAAAATGAACTATCTGTAGTAGCATCTCCAGAAGCATAAGCTGCCTCTCATCAGCAAATGCCATTTCGGCGGAGGTGCAGTTAAAGTGCTGTAAACACAGCTCGGTTGGCAACCGTCTGATGAAAAGGAAACATTCAAAGTTGCCAGAAGCAAAAAGTCCAACCCGTTTCGAGGGGTTGAATAGAAGCGGAAGACGGGAGGAACCTGGCCATTAGAACACAGCGGCCTCAACAGCCCTGGCGTTCTCTTGTATTTTATTTGTCACCTTCCCGGGTGGCCGGGATGGCACCTTCCCGCTGCACCCGTCCGTATCCCCTCATCGCCGCGGATGATTTTTGGTCCCTTCTCGTAGCAGTGAGTGGCAGCGCAGGGAGGATTCTTGGCGCTGGAGAATTAGTCCCCATGACAATATTTTTTTTTTTTTTCTGATGAGCGAAGGCCACCGGAAAACGAGCGAATTAAATGCGCATCGCCATCGCTACCGAACCCGGCGGGGCCTGGGAAGGGGCTGCTGCTGCACATGCAGCGCGGAGGGTGGAAAGCATCGGCCGCTCCGCATCCAGCCCCCCCGCGTCTGTGGAGTGGCCTGACCCCGCCCTCGGGGACACCCGTGTTCCCCGCCCGCACCCAGCGTTGGGGGGGGAAGGGGGTCGGGTCTCCGGGGGGAGAACCACCGAGCCCTTCCCAGCGGCAGGACGGGCTCTACCCGCTCCTGCC